>JAHIAM010000969.1:0-103583 GCA_021605205.1 Aegilops longissima
GAGAAATATTCAAAAGCTTTAGTTGGCCTGTTAAGATCGATATCCTCTCACAACCCAATGGTAAGAGCGCACTGGTACAATACAGAAGACCTGGGTTCAAGTCCCAGGATCCCACATTTTTTTAGGGCTTAGTTTTTTGGAAATATTTGTACAGCAAGTATATAAAAGATCAATTTGCCATGAACAATACCAAAATCTTTACCAAAATTTTTGCAAGCACATAAACTTGATTTTCTCCAAAGTAATAAACTGGATCATAGCAATTCAAGGTATGGAAATACTCTCAAATTCAGACTTGACAGTATGAAAATGTGAGGCTGTCAACACACACATATAAACACACACATAACTTGAAATGCAAACATAGATTATACTGACATAAGGTTCTGTTGCAGTCTACTTTGCCAAACTAAAAGATCCATCATGGCCAAGATTAAGGTCACGCATTAAAAAATTTGCTCTTGCAGTCTTGTAGTTCATACATGAACTGGGACATTTTTTTTGCAGTTCAGTGCTGAACTAATGGAGCATACAGAAACAAAAACTAGTGCTCTGGAGTCCTTGGAGCATTCTGGGTCACTGGAATCTCTTCATTCAGGTCTGGGATTGCATTCCTTGCTCCATCATGTCCAAACACCAGTTGCCACATGTGGCACCCCGGCTCAGAGCGACCGGTTTACCATGCATTGCCAGCCCAGAGACCATGTCTTCTGGCAACACACAACATCTTGGTACAGAAAGCAACCGCTTTATTGATGCTAGCGGACCAGAGTTTATATTACAATAGTTGTCGAGGCCTAGCGGCACGCCCGGTGTGGCTGAACAATATGTACATTATTTAGTGAACATAAAGGGCCTCGATCATAACAACTACGCGGCAGCGGAACAACGTCGTAGCAAAAACTCCATAGCACAGGGACACCGATGTGGACACGATCTAGACTCGAGCAGCGCTCCTTTCCAACGAGACTTTCCTGAAATCTGGCATGACACGCCAGGTCAGTACATTGAATGTACTTGCAAGCTCACAACAGGCATAATCATAATGGCAAACAATATCATGATAATTAACCAATTAGTAATAATGTGACACTATATGTCCAACATGCTGTGATCATGCTCGAACGTCCCTCGGGACGGACTTACCAACCGTTATCATTTTCGGATCACAAACAAACCACCATCATGGTCTTGACAGGAGTAACTCGTGATCCTTACGGCGATCACAACCACGACCAAAATCTGGTCCCGAACATCTCGATGGCCTTTCTGCCATCCTCAACAATGCAAAGTTCATAGCTTAGTGTGCAAATTTTATTAAACTTTGACTCATGGTGGGAGCCACTACAAGGTGTCCGTGACCGTGGACTCGGCTATCGATAGATTATACACTCTGCAGAGGTAGCACATTGTACCCACACCACGGAACCCTTGGCCTCGCACTCCCATTCGGGTGGACCAACGGCATTCCGACAAAACCCTTCCATTGCCATGACACTCTCCCGGCCACTCCGACCCAATCCCCAACAGGCTAGTCCTGGGTGGCCCCGTGTCTACCAAAGACACAACGACCACCGTCGTGGCCAAAACAATCCCACTCGGGGACCCGGTACCATAATCTCACCAACGGGCACACAAGGTTATGCCTGCTTACCGGGCCATGGTAAGCACGACGTAACCTTCCCTAGTTGGAGGCACCGACCAGAGGCAATGTCAATGGACTGAGTTAAGTCCTTCCCACAAAGGCAAATGTGGTTGCACTGGGAAAAACTCGATTCAGCGGCACCATGACCCAGTCAACGATATATTCAAGTTGAGTTATATCCAGGTTCAACTTAAAACGAAAATGGCCGGTGTCATAGCATGCCATGAAATGCAAAACTACACATACATCACATATTAACGAAACTGACTGATGTCAACCATATTCACACTAAGCATAAACATCAACTACTTATATTATTTTCCTGGTCAGGGTGACTCACATTTTAACCAAAATATTTTACAACAAGTTTATTATTTTCTCATGCAAGAAAGTAACTCCGATTACTTTCTGATATGCATAGCAAAGATTATACCACAACAAATCTTATTTTCTTTACCAACCAAGTTAGGTTCAAACATTCTGTAAGTCAAGTAAAATGACTAAACAAGTACTTAACAGAATACTTTCTAGCAAATTTTTACTATTTTATTTATGCAAGAAAATAACTTTAATCAACTACTAACATGCATAACAAAAATTATTTTTATCACCACAAATAGATCTTAACTTTGCTTTACCAACTAAGCTAGTTTCAACATTCTGTAACTCAAGCATAATAACTAACAAACACTTAACGGAATATAAATAACACAATAGTTATTTAAATGCATGGATTAATCATTTCATTCAAGTAAGAAAATCATAATATTGAAATGGCACCATGAAAATGTTGTTGTTGCTTGCCTTAGTGCAGATGAGGTTCACAAGCCTTCTGGTGATCCTCAAGACAAGCCTCACCCTTTGAAAATAATTTTAAACACAAAAATAAAATATCAAGAACACTTCTGAAAATCACCAGAAATTCTAAACAGCTCAGAAAAATCTCATCTTTGGTGAGCTGCTAGATTTCTTTGCAAAGAACAAACTGCAAAAAGAATCAATTCATTTGGACTTATGGTTGAAGAGTTATGGCTGTTTGAAGTGTTCTATAAATTCAAATGAATTTGAGTAAAATAAACAGTGGGGGGTGACGTCAAGGCGTAAAGTTTGGGGCGCCACCACTGTGCTGCCGCACGCGTCTGAGGTGGCTAATTAGCGGGCCCCGCTAGTCAGGTGAGGAGGAGGGGGAGAAGGAAACAGAGGAAGTCGTGGCTTCGCCAGAGTTCTCGCCGGTGACGAGGGCTCCTTGGCCAAAACAAGAGGGAGGGATAGAGAGAGGGGACGGAGGCGCACCTGCCCGTACCCATAACGTAGCTAGGGGTGGTCGGACTTCGTCGGAATCAACCTCGCAAGCGGAGGCAGAACGCGGTGGTCGCCGGAGATGAGGAAGACGACGAGCAGAGGCTACTCCAGGGGCTCCAGAGGGACGGGATGGCTTCACCGGAGAGAGGCGGAGGCCCTGGAAGGATCGCCCTGGCCTGGGAGGGGCTTGAGCTACCACGGCGACCAAAGGGGATCGCCGACGAGCTCGAGCTCGAGGACGGTGGCCCGCGGCCTGCCCGGCCGGGCTACGGCTTCCTACTCGCTTGTGGGGTGTGTGGGAGTCTTGGATGGTGCTCGAGGAGGTGGGCGGCTCCATTTATAAGCGAGCGAGAGGGGGTTCGGGCTCGTCGGTGGACACCTGTCCACAACGCCCGCGACGAGCGGCGTCGGTGAGAGGGGAGAAGGCGACGCAGCTCACGCGGCAACTGATGGCGAACAGGGGAGACAGAACGAGGAGAAGGCGGCGAGCACGGTCGCGCACCGTGACTGTTGGGTTGGCGCATACCGTGCCCGTGTTCGCTGCTGGCGAAGCTCCGCGTCGTCGGCGCCAGAGGGAAGTTAAGGGAGTTGAGGCGAAGATGGTGGCGGTTTGGCGACTACGGCGGTCGGGGAAGCGAGCAGCACAAAACAGAGCGCTTCGGCGGCACTCGAGCGCGTCGACACGCATGCCGGCACCCTAGACTAACGCGATCACCGTGTGGACTATGACATCAGGCCGAGCTAAGCCTAAACTTCATATGCGGCGTGTTGTTCGTGGTAGATTGAGAGGTTACCACGCTTTAGTTTGGATCCAGTGCGAGAGAAGTTTTTACATGCGAGGTAAGTTTCAGTCAATAACTTTGAGAGGTTCTTGAGGTCAAATGGCTGGGAGTTGGAGGCTGTGCTTTGGAGGTTAGCCATGAGTTACTAAGGTGAAGATGCACAAGAAAAACCAGGCCCAATGGAGCAAGTAAAATGGTACTTGCTGTAGAAACCACCATTTCTGCCAGAACAGAAAATATTTTCTGTAGCAAAAAATTTCCAAAAAGTGATGAAATATTTTTGCTGAGGAAGGCGCCCTAGGGTTAAAGAATATTTGTGAATTATCTCAGATTTTTCTAGGCCATAAAAATTAGGGTTGCTTTGGAGCATAGTGATCTAGCTAGGGTTTTAGAGAGAGAAATGAATATTTTTCATCTAAGAAAAATATTCCAAAGATTATTTTGGGGTGGATCAGAAGGGGAATGATGATTAGGGAGGGAAATGAAGCACTTGGGTGAAAGCCAAGAGTACCCAAGTGTTTAAGTCCATATGAAAAGATTCAAAAACTCCAAGTTTCAAATTGAATCCAAATGAAAATCAAGCAAATGAGAGAGGGCAAAAACCAGGCTGTCACAAACCTCCCCCACTTAGAATGAATCTTGTCCTCGAGATTCGGTTGCTTGGGAAAACCACTCTGGATAATGTGACTATAGAAATTCTTCCCGCTCCCAAGTTGATTCTGGCTCTGTGTGATGCTCCCACTAAACTTTGTAAAATTTCCTTACTTTACTGCGAGTGACCCTTTCCATCTGATCCAAAATTCTAAACGGTCTCTCTTCATAATTAAATCATTTGCCAACTCTATCTCAGCCATAGTAGTTCTTTTCTCAGGCAGGGATATGCATCGTCTCAATTGTGAAACATGAAACACGTTGTGCACGTCTGCCAATTCAGCGGGTAATTCCCATTGATATGCAACAGTACCCACTCGAGACATAACCGGGAATGGACCAATAAATCTGGGTGCCAACTTTCCATGAGTCTGAAATCTCTCGACTCCTTTCATAGGAGTGACTCGGAGGTATACGTGTTCTCCGGGTTCAAAATTGATCTGTCGGTGCTTTGCATCATAATAACTTTTCTGTCGAGATTTGGCCAATTGCAATCTGTCTCTGATTTCCTTAACTTGTTTCTCAGCGTCCGTCATGAGATCTGTTCCGAAGATACGGCTATCTCCAGTTTGAGACCAATTTAAAGGAGTGCGGCACTTACAGCCATACAGAGCTTCATATGGTGACATTTTCAGACTAGTCTGGAAGCTGTTGTTATAGGAAAACTCGGCATATGGCAAGCAGTCTTCCCATTTAGGTCCTTGGGCTAAAGCACAGGCTTGCAACATATCTTCGAGTATTTGATTCAGTCGTTACATACATCCATCCGTCGAGGATGATAAGCGATACTATATTTCATGCTGTCCCTAAGGCTTGATGGAGGCGTGACCAAAAAGCGGAGGTAAACAGGGATCCTCGGTCGGAAGTGATAGTTCGGGGTACTCCATGCAGACTGACTATTCTAGATACATACAGTTGTGCAAGTTGATCTGCCCTGTATCTGGTGTTGATCGGAAGGAAGTGAGCAACCTTGGTTAGGGTGTCCACTATGACCCAGATTGCATCTTTGCCTCGCTGAGTCTTAGGCAATCCTGTAATGAAATCCATACAAACGACATCCCATTTTCGTTGTGAAACCGGCAGCGGTTGGAGGAGTCCGGCTGGCTTCTGATGCTCTGCCTTCACCTTGTTACATATGTTGCAACAGGCCAAAAAATAGGTAATGTCTTTCTTCATTCCATCCTACCAGAATATTTGTCTAAGGTCCTCATACATTTTCGTACCTCCCGAGTGAATGGAATATGAGGATTCGTGTGCTTCTGACAGGATTTTCTTCTTTAAGTCCGGTTGATTGGGTACACAAATCCGGCCACGGAATCGGAAGGTACCAAATTTGTCCTTGGAGAAATCTGAGGTCTGCTCTGCCATATGGCCCTTGGCCTGTTTTTGCAGCTTGGGGTCAGCTGGCTGGGCCTTGCGGATTTCTTCCTCAAGTGTGGGGGTAACTCCCAAAATATTAGCAAAAATATTCCAAAAAGTGATGAAATATTTTTGCTCAGGAAGGTGCCCTAGGGTTCAAAGAATATTTCTGAATTATCTCAGATTTTTCTGGGCCATAAAAATTAGGGTTGCTTTGGAGCATAGTGATCTAGCTAGGGTTTTAGAGAGAGAAATGAATATTTTTCATTTAAGAAAAATATTCCAAAGATTATTTTGGGGTGGATCAGAAGGGGAATGATGATTAGGGAGGGAAATAAAGCACTTGGGTGAAAGCCAAGAGTACCCAAGTGTTTAAGTCCATATGAAAAGATTCAAAAACTCTAAGTTTCAAATTGAATCCAAATGAAAATCAAGCAAATGAGAGAGGGCCAAAATCAGGCTGTCACACCACAAATCATAATCTTCAACTCTTCTTCCTCCTTCCCCAACTCCTGTTGCAGGTGCTTCTTGTCCAGCTCCTGTTGCGGGTGCTTCTGGTCCAGCTCTTGTTGCAGGTGCTTCTGATCCAGCTCCTCTTCCACCCCTCCTAGCTCTTCCTCCTCTTCCACCCTCACAGCTCTTCCACCTCTTGATTTCTTCACTACTCTGCTTGCACTAACACTGGTACCTGCCTCATCTGCAAAATTTAGTTGTTGTAAGTTTCAGAAAATGCAAATTTAAGGGGCATGCAAGATTCATTAAGGGTACTCATTCCGTTCTTGAAAGATTCAGTTATTGTACCTGCATTTGTTTGAGCTGTTGTTGTTGCCTTTCTTTTACCTCTGCCAGCCCTTCTACCAGCAGCTGTAGCAGTTGTTTGCCTGGTCCTTTGAGGGATTAATTCCCTAGCTACAGCTACAAAGCTAGACTCCTCTGGCAGCGGTCTAGGTGGTCTGACATTTGTAACATATGCTCTCTCCTACAAAACAGTTGTGGCAATATTAAGTACAACAATATTAACCATGCTTGTCCAATCCTCTCAATATACTCTCTCTTACCTCTTGTCCCGTCCTGTAAACCATGCTTGTCCTGTCATTAATTGGGTCCAACCTAGGGTTCAGTCTGCAATGCACAATGTCCTGCAACAACATTCAGAAAAGCAACAATATTAAGTACAACAACAGTCATAAAAGTAGCAATATTAAGTACAACAACATTCAAAATACATCAACAACCTGCAGAATAGCTTCACATGCAAATTCATCCTCTTCTTCCTCATCCTGTTATTCCACTTGTTCCCTCTGCATGTATTTCTCATGCCCCTGCTGTTGTGGTCATCTTTGCCACAAACTGAGCAGTGCATAGCTACCACTTTTTTATTCAGATACACTGTTCCATCCTTCTTCGTTTTCTCTTCAGGAGTTTTTCTTCTATTCTTAGGTGTCCTGCCCATCTGTTTTGTGAAAACTGGTGGGTGAATGTACATTCCATTCATCTTCTCCCAGTGGCCCCTGTCTCTTAAGGGCATGATGAAGTGACCATATGCTTGCAAATATGTCTCTATTGTATAGCATTTGTGGACTAGTTCTTCAGGGTCAATTCTTTCAGCCCTGCACACTGCAATTGCATGACTGCAAGCCACTCCACTCAAATCCCACCTTTTGCAATTACAAGTCCTTGCTATGATATCAACAATGTATGAGTTGGGCCCAGACTGCACATGGAATATACCATTGCCAACATTTGTTGCAAAACAATTGGCAGAAAATTCTGCATTCTTCTCAAGCTTCTTCCTAATTTTTGGGCAAATTCTTCCTGTCCATTTCTCTACTGCTTCTCTGTGTTTGCTTGCATGCCTCAGTGAAATCTTTGCAAGGATGCACTCCAACATTGACACAACACATAGCTCTCTAGCTTCAAGTATGTAACTGTCATGACAAGTGGAACATGCTATTAGAGCACTAGAAGATGCAGTTGGAGACAACAACTAGAATATGCAAATGCAAACTACAACTTAAATATGCACATGCAAAGTACAACTTAAAGATGCAGTTAGAACATTACCTATTATACACCTCAGACATATTGTTCAAAAGAATATCACATTTTGGAAAATCACTGAAGAAGTTTTTCACCCATTGATTAGGTAGCTTTCCCTCTAACCAGTTGTAAGCATCAATGGAAGCCTCTCTCGTTTTTTCTCTGTTCTCATTCCATCTTGGTAAGTTTGTAGATCTGGCCATGGCCCACATCAGATTCTTCAATGTCTCACCTTTGAATTTCTTGTGGAAGTTTTGGTATAGGTGCCTAACACAAAACCTATGCTCTGCATCTGGGAAAACTTTTTCAACAGCATTTATCAAACCCTGCAATGGATTTTCACATAAGTTCATATGAAGTAGCCCATGCAATTCATACATAAAGCATGCATATTAATGCAATGGATGAGGAACAATACCTTTTGCTTGTCACTCATTATGGTGTATGGGCTTGTGTTGATAATATTCAGATCATTTTTCAGTGTTGTCAAAAACCATTCCCATGTGTAAGTGGATTCAACCTCTACCATTCCCATAGCTATTGGATAGATGCAATCATTTGGGTCAATTCCCACAGTTGTCAACAGTATACCTTCGTACCTACTTTTCAAATGGCAGCCATCCACAAATATAATTGGCCTGCATCCCTTTAGGAAACCTCTCTTGCAAGCATCATATGACCAATAGAGTGAGGACAGGTGATCCTTTGGCAGTGCATCATTCTTCTCCTTCACCTTGGTAGTGGAAACCATGAATTTGCTGCCATGATTAGCTCTTCTGAGTTCTTGCCCATAGTCCCACAGTAAGTTGTACTGCTCTGCTTCATCCCCATGAATTAGGTCTAGAGCTGCCTTCCTGGCCCTTCCCAATTTCATCTTGTTTGGTAGCAATTTGAACTCTCTCTGGACCTTCTTACCAAATGTACCCAAAATCCATGGTCTGGTTGTCTCTGAATTCCTCAATGAATTTATGTGTGAGAATTTTAACTGTCAAACACTTTAAAACAAATGATTTCTGACATTTGTGAGTGTCATTGTACTGCCTTATGACAATGCTACCAGTCCTATTGTCTTTTGAAGCTTTTAGTTGCCAAGGACAACCTTGTGAGCAAACTGCATTAAGCCTTTCAGATTCACTTCTTTTCTTATAGATCTTCACTCTGTTCCTAACAGTATATGCATCCAAAGCCATCCTCAGCTCTTTCATGTCACCAAACACCAAACCAACACTGAAAACTGGATTATTCAGATCCACTGCTGGATTGTAGGCTTTGAAAGTGTACTGCAACTTTGACAATTCATCCTTGCTCAGGTTTAGATCATCATCATCTAAAGGGTCTTCTTCTTCAATGTACCCTTCCTTCTCATTGTTATCATGGACATCGATATCCACATTCTCCACAAACAAATCATCATCAAGATCTTCAACATCATATTCACTCTCATCAAAATCACTGTTAGTTTCTTCTCCTTGAAACTCTCCCTCTCCCTGCTTTGTTTGCTCTTCTTCTCCCTCTCCTTGCTCTGCTTCATGTCCATGATCTTCTGCCTCTCCCTGCTCTGCTTCATGTTCATGATCTTATGCCTCTCCCTGCTCTGCTTCATGTCCATGATCTTCTCCCTCTCCCTGCTCTGCTTCCTCTCTTGGTTCTCCATGCTCTCCTTGAGCAGACCTTGGCAATTTCCTTGGAGTAATTACCCTTGGCAGAGGGGGCCCATCTAGGATCACATCATCATACAAAGTTCTTATCTTGCTCTCCTCATCCACTATTAACAGCAGTGTCTTACATTCTTTGCTTGCCTTGACCATAACAGCAATGACCTCTTCAGTATCCACACAAACAAGGCCATCTACTATGTCTTTGCCTGGCAAGCACCAGTACACTTGCAGGTCTGCATAACCATGGGAGTAATCCAACTTGTCCAGGCAAAACTTCAACATATCTAAGGACCAAGTGTCAGCATGACAATAGTCAAATTCACAGTAAGTGCTGCCAATATATGATCTGTTTACTCCTTGCCCAATAAATATGCCATTGTGCTCAAAAGCTACAGAGAACAACAGAGATTCTTCTCCTGAAGTTACTGCAAAAAAGACAGATTTTTTGTTCAGACTATGATGCAAACCACAGTAGTAAATGAAGTTCTTTTGACTATATATAAATAATTAACAACATTTATCATCACTTAATTGAATTCACTGCAACATTTATGGACATCATGCACTTAACTGAATTCGACAACATTCACTAACTGAATTTTGACAGCAAGGACAGAGCAATTCACACCCATAACAGGGCATCCATCACAGTAATCACAAGGGAGTGCATACATCACAACAATCACATCTTCCTTCAAATCCAAGAACAACCCCTAAATTAACCCCCAAACAATTACCACCGCAAGCCAACATGGAAAGCAACAAAACAACAGTAATCGTCCTATCGAACGCCTACACTCCCTTCATCGCATGAATTGCGGCAACAAAACATCAATCTTTCCACCAAAATCATGAAGAACCTAGCCCGATCAAAACCCTAGGACAAGGGGGCAACCCAGCAGGAGACGAGGTCGATCGAGCGCGTACTGTACTCAGGAGGGAACTCCCCGGGCCCCCGTAGGAGCGGCTCCATGCCGCGTCGATGGGCGGCGGCAGAGAAGGCGACGGCGTTGAGGCAGAGAAGGCGATGACATCGAGGCAGAGGCAGAGAAGGCCAGGGGTTAAGGGGGGGTTTCTGAGCACCGGGTCGAACCGCTGCTTGTACTTATCTGGACGCGCAGACCGATCTACAAATATTGTACTACACAAGGGGGAATGTAGAGAAGTGCCCAAGACCAGCCGCGAGCCTCCTCTTCCCACGTGGCAGCCCAGTTGGCACGTTTCGGACAGTTTTGTAGCTAAACGTTACCGCATCAGAGTTGGTGTATGACTTTTATGGTTTTTTTTTGTTTGTGTATAAATCCGTTACCCCGCACAAGTTTATGTACCCCAGGTGTAATTAACTCGAGTATAATAATACCATAACAGCTCCTCAAAATCCTCCATTAACTTCTTTTTTAGGAGGTCGCGCTGCCGAGTGGCGAAGATAAGAGACGAGTGGGCCTGATTTTTCTATCAGCAGAGAAAAACCTGGGCCACTGATCGGCAATAGAATCGAGAACCTTCCCTTCGGCGCCTACACCGGCCCAGAGAACTCCTGCAAACCCATCAGAGTAATCACCCGTGCTCTGCAGAGGAATGGCGAGCCCAATGGTGGCGACTCCAATCCGCCTCAACAGCCTCAGATACGCCCCTCCCTCCCCAGCACCCAGAGGACGATTCGTGGCGGCGAGGGTGAGGGCGTCGGCGGAGGCGATGGCGACGGAGAAGCTCGGCGTCAGGGTGGAGCGCAACCCGGCCGAGTCCCGCCTCTCCGAGCTCGGCGTCCGCCAGTGGCCCAAGTAAGCCCCGCCCGATCTCTTCCGCTTAGTAGATCTCTCTTGTCTGGGCATCGATGGTGATGCGATGGCGCGTGGCTGCAGGTGGGGGTGCGAGAAGAGCAAGTTCCCGTGGACCTACTCGGCCAAGGAGACGTGCTACCTGCTGCAGGGGAAGGTGAAGGTGTACCCGGACGGCGAGGAGGGGTTCGTGGAGATCGCGGCCGGGGACCTGGTGGTGTTCCCCAAGGGGATGAGCTGCACCTGGGACGTCGCCGAGGCCGTCGACAAGCACTACAAGTTCGAGTAGCCTGCACCTACACCGCTGCCGCTGCACGGCCGGCCGCTGTGCTGCCTGCTGCCGCTACTAGCACTAGACTGAGGTAGTATTTGTAGCCGGATTATGTTGTGCTCGAGTGGATCTCTTCTCTTGTGGTGGAATAAAAACGCCAGATTAGTGGATTGTGTTTGTCCAACCTTCTCTGTGGTGTTTTCATGGCCTGGTCTCTGGAAGCAAACCGTCCGTATTTTGTTTGCGTTGCAACGGGGGCACATAGACACGTCGCTAAAAAGTTCAGTGAGTTCTTTACATAGTAACTGTGATTTAACATAAAAAGGCTCTTCACCATCTATATCCTCCCAATATGCAAAACAATTAGAATTGATACATACCATGCCAATTCAATTAGTAAAGCTCATGTCTATTTTCAGAAGCTAATGGCCAAGGAGCTGGCAATTTTGTTTCTGAAGAGAAATGCATTGCATGTACGTAGATAAGGGAAAAACCCTTGTCTAACTCTTCACCTGCTTCTCTCTCACACTTAGCTCTGAAGTCGCCACATCCTCCAACTATTCAGAAACCTGACTGTTATCTGAAAACACAGGATTCGCCAAGAGTATTGGCAATGAACATGATGATAGTTTGAAGTATAAAGTATACAAGCATATAACTCTCATGCCTCACATAATTTGCAGTTCTCAACTGAGTCGGGGCACAACAAATTAGTACTCCCTCTGTTTCTTTTTAGTCTGCATATAAGATTTGATCAAAGTCAAACTTTATAAAGTTTGACCAACTTTGTAGAAAAAATATCAGCATCTACAATACTAAAGCTAGATGGTATGAAAATTAATTTTATGATGCATATAACAATATTGATTTCATATTATAAATCTTGATGTTTTTGTCTATAAACTTAGTCAAAGTTAACAAAGTTTGACTTTGATCAAATTTTATATGTAGACTAAAAAGAAACGGAGGGAGTATTACCTTTGGACAATGGCACAATGCCATACTTTGTGGTAACAACTAACAACCTTATCGTATTGGCCGAGATATTATGACCACTTTGGATCATTCCGTCTTAACAAAAATGCTAGTGATCTTTCTCTGACTATAGTATCCTCACAAATTACTACTGTATTATTTTAGTTTTGCTAAAACACAGCTAGATGTGCCATAAGTATTGCACATCTAAGTCCCATGTCATTAATCTTACGCTGAGATTCGGGTGGGTATTTTCTTTTGCTTTTTATGCTTGATTGAGTCACTTAGATGTGCAATGATCAGGGCACATCTAGATGTCTTTTAGCAAAACTGTATTTTTATTTCATATGCACTGAATCAACAGAAAAAATAGTAACCATTTTCTGAATATGTACGCACACATGACCATCAATTAGATTCAGATATTGTAGTATCCTCACAATAACTATTCTATTTCATATGCACTGAATCAACAGAAAAAAGATAGTCCCATTCAGTGGGTGTATGAGGTGGAGTATGGCTGATGTGGATAGTGTGGATGTGAAGACAAATAAGATGGTGGGGATGAACTATTTATGTATTATAGATTACATGACTATTTTTACATTGTATAAACCTTTTCATAAAACTCAGGAGCATTTTGTTGGAACATTTGTATATTTTAAAGTGTTAAATATTTTTTAATCATATGAAACATTTTTATGAGTTACACAAGCATTATTACGTTATAATAAGATTTTGTGAAAATATAACAAACATTTTTCAGTGCATGAATATTCTTTTGAATGCTATGAGTTTTCTTTTCTAAATTATGTGGACACTTTTTACATTGTGTAAACATTTTTAAAGAATGCGAAGAACACTTTTTCAAGTGCTATCAACTTTTTCTAAAAGTTGCAAGAACATTAATTTTACACTACATGAACAGTTTTTAAATGTGTCGACACTTTTAAAACCTTAGATAAAGTAATTTTGAATCAATATTTTTTGCAAATGCAAAAAGAGTGGAATAAGAAGAAAAAAAGGAAAGGAAAATAAATAAAAGAAACAGAACGAGCTAACTTTTTTTTAGGCAAACTCACAAAGCTTTTATTACATCGTCACGTTTATAGGGACAAAGGAAAGATCTCTAAGATGGCCTAACCAAGCATGGCGACCGGTCCCTAGAGTGAAAGCGTGCTTTGTTAGTTTATGGGCCTCGATATTCAAGATTTTAAACTCATGACTAATGAAACAATAAATAAAATTCTCTCTTTGCATCCGCAAAAAAAAACAAGAAATAAAATTACTAGAGTGCTCCTTGATCTTGATCTCATGCACCACTGCTCCGTAAGATGATGAGGTCCGAGATCTGGATGGTTCATACATCTCAGTAGTTTCAATCTCTGAACATGTATTGATGAGTTAAAAATCAATCAATGAAGTGTGAATGTTCTCAACACGGGCAAAACAAAGTGATCTGTGGATCGACTACTCAGTGTCGCTTACGTTCAAAATAGTACATCACATTTTTCTACGCACTGTACTAGAAGCGGAACTGACAAGCGTACAGAGTGTAAAGTTCAGAATTCAGAGCTCAACTTTCCGCCGAGGGCGCTCTTCGCGCTGTCGACGAACTCAATGAGGATTCCAGGAGAACAGAAATCCGGAAGACAAATTAGAACAAGATGCGCCGCCCTCCACCGAGGGCCACACCTGTGAGATCTCTAAAAACCCAACTTAAACTGTTAACCGAGCGAAGTCACCAGAATTCCTTTCCCCGCCATGGGTCGCCGGTGCGGAAAGCAAAAAATTGGATGACTCATACGGTACATCTCAATTTCTCTCGACATGTAGTATTGATTAGAGAAAAACAGTGCGAATGTTCTCAGCACGGGTACAAACAAAGGGATTTGTTGTTTTATTTCCTCACTGAACTTCTCTTACATGTGACAGTGATCCGAATCGAGTACATCACTTCGTCCAAAAAGAGGTACATCACATTGTTCTACACACTGTACTGAGAAGCGTACACGTACAGGCGAGTGGCAAGAACATTGGCACTCCACGCAGTGCAGAGTTCAGAATTCAGAGCTCTACTTTCTTGGTCTGGCGCTCTCCGTCTCCAGCGGCACCGGCGTCGCCGATGGTCTTCTTGGCAGCGGCGCCGTCGTCGCCCCCGGCGATGCCAACCACGCGCGGGCCCTTGACCTGTTCGGGCGCCAGCTTCCGGAAGCGCACGGTAAGGACGCCGGCGTCAAGGCTCGCGGCGATGGAATCGAGGTCCGCGTTGTCGGGGAGGCGCATCTGGCGCCAGAACTTGCCGTAGGAGCGCTCCTCCCGGTGCCAGTGGTCGCCCTTCCGCTCTTCCACCTCCCGCCGCCGCTCGCCGCTGATCCGCAGCACCCGGTTCTCCTCGATCTCCACCTTCAGGTCCTCCTTCCGCATCCCTGGCACGTCGACGACGATCTCGTGGGAGTCGGGGGTCTCGCGCCAGTCCACGCGCGCCATGGACACCATGGCCACGTCATCGCGGTCGAAGCCGAAGGGGACGTGCTCCAGGATCCGGAACGGGTCCGCGAGCAGGGCCACGTCCTGGAGCGGCGACGCCACCGCGTCATCGCGAGCGCCGCGGCTGCCGCCGCCGCTCCCGAACCAAGGCAGGATCGCGCCGTCCGCCGGCGCCACGGCGAGCGACGTTACCGCCACGGCAATGCAGCCAAGCGCCAAGAAGCATCGAGTCGACATTGCTACCGAGCTCGAGGACGCACTTCCCTGAGATGTTTCGCTGATCGTGTGTGCGCAATCGCTCTGTGTCGCCGTGTATTCTTCGATCTCGTGGGTCGTAATTCGTTGCCTTGTGGAATGGGACAATGCGAGTGGCTGACTTGATGACGACGGACGGCGAGGGTGTCTTCCATTTATAAGGGCTGGGAGAGGTGGGAAGCGGTGGAAGGTGGAGAGGTGGCGAGCGAGCGAGAAGGTTCGTCAGACAAGAGGCGGTCGAGAGGTTTCGAGCGTGTTCAGAGGTTGGCGATGGCGAGAGAGAGTTCCTGAAGTCTCCGCTCCCAGTGGGCCAATCGACGTTCCTGCTAGTGCAGAGGGAATCTGGGCTTATACGTAGTTTTTCTTTAAGAGTCTGGGCTTAAATGTAAGAGCAGACCAGTCCTATTCGGCCTGTAGGTCGCTGAATATCCTCTGTTTGGGCCAGCCCATTCTGGATTTCTTTGGGAGCAATTAACGAAGGAGTACTCGTTCGGGGACTCCATAAGGGTCATCTGAGGTGGACTGAGAGCATATCACTCGGTGCGCTCTTAGTCGTCGTTACGTGTCGCGCTTTGGGCGCTTCTTTCTAATTTTTATTTTATTTTTTCACATGTGTTTTTGCCTTTTTAGATGGCTTTTTTCGGGTATTTCAGATTTTTGATTTTTTATCGGTCTTTCTTACCTTTTGGACAAAAAAAGAAAAAAGAAGAATTTTGCATGAAGAACACGTTTTATTTTTTTCTTCTACTAGAGGACGGCCGTACCACTCGAAAACGAAAAAAAACATGCTTTTATTTTTTATTTTACTTGCGCGAGAGGCACGGATTTGCTTTCGCGAGAGGCAGGATCGTGCCTCTCCGAAACGAAATTTTTTCCTTCCGTGATAGGCACGGATTTGCCTTCCGGACCGTGCCTTTCGGAAATGAGAAAACAATGTTCTTCTTCTTTTTTTTCCTTCCGCGAGAGGCACGGTCATGCTCTCGGAAATGGAAAAAATATATTTTATTTTTTTCCTTCCGTGAGAGGCACAGATGTGACGCCCCCGATTTAATCGTACACTAATCATGCACGCAATTGTGTACGATCAAGATCAGGGACTCACGGGAAGATATCACAACACAACTCTACAAATAAAATAAGTCATACAAGCATCATAATACAAGCGAGGGCCTCGAGGGCTCGAATACAAGTGCTCGATCATAGGCGAGTCGTGGAAGCAACAAAATCTGAGCACAGACATAAGTTAAACAAGGTGCCATAAGATGGCTAGCACAAAGCGGGATCTGATCGAAGAGGAGCGGGCCTCTGCAGGATCCTCCTAGGTTACTCACAGTCGTCGTCGTGGGCTGCACGTAGTAGTAGGCGCCTCGAGTAGTAGTCGTCATAGGCGGCGGCGTCTCGCTCTGGGCTCCATCGTCTGATTGCAGCAATCGAGTAGAGAAAGGGGGAAAAGGGGGAACAAGGCAACCGTGAGTACTCATCCAAAGTACTCGCAAGCAAGGAGCTACACTACATAGGCATGGATATATGTGTAAAGGGCCATATCGATGGACCGAAGCTGCAGAAAGCCGAATAAGAGGAGATAGCTAGTCTTAACGAAGACTACGCCACGGACTCGGTCTTACAATGACATGAAGAGGACAAGCGGAAGTCCTCCAAGTAACATCATATAGCAATAATCCTACCCGCAATCCCTGCTCATATCCACGAGCGAGAGCGACCACCGGTTATATCGGCACTTGGAAGGTGTGTTTTATCAAGTATCCGATTCTAGTTGTCATAAGCTCAAGGTACAACTCCAAGTCGTCACATTACAGAAGATCACGGCTATCCGAATAGATTAACTTCCTGCGGTGCACCATCTTACCCAGACGCTTGATCCCATTTGGCGGACACACTTTCTGGGTCATGCCCGGCGCGGAAGATCAACACGTCGCAGCCCCACCTAGGCACTGTGAGAGAGGCCAACACGCGGTCTAAACCTAAGCCGCAGTGCAGGCCCATCGCCGAGAGCACACACTGCACGTTCGTGACGTCTGGCCGAAGCAGACCTAGCCCATCGGCGTTCGGTCCAATCCGGTAGCGCCGCTCCGTCGCCGACGTCTGAAGTGCCGGTGATACCACGACGCGGGATACCCATAACTACTCCAGCGTAGATGGTTAGTGCGTATAAGCTCGTAGCCAACCCGGATCAAATACCAAGACCTCGTTAAGCGTGTTAAGTAACCGCGAGCGCCGAACAGGCAGCCCACCTCTCTCCTAAGCGGTCTCAACTGCGCCTGTCGCTCCGCCATAAAGTAACGATCGGGGCCGTCGGGAACCCAGGCCCACCTCTACGGGATGGAACCACTGTCCTTTCACCCCATCTCGAGCAGATATCACGGTAATTAATAGTGTAAAGTATATAGTATATACCGTGATCACCTCCCGAGTGATCACGGCCCGATAGTATAGCACGCGAGGCGGACAAGGATGTAGGGCCACGAGATGAAAATACTAGCATCCTATACTAAGCATATAGGATTGCGGTAAGGTAACAATGAAGTAACAAGGACAAAGCTATGCAAAGCAATATAGGAGTATCGAAAGCAGTAACATGCTACACTACTCTAATGCAAGCGGTATAGAGAAGAGTAGGCGATATCACAGTGATCAAAGGGGGCTTGCTGGTTGCTCGGCAAGAGAGAGGGTCGTCGGTGGCGTAGTCGATCACGAGGACATCCGCATCGGTCTCGGGTCTCTGGAGAGAAGAGGGGAAGAAAGCGATAAATACATAGCGAGCAAGTGCTTAACGGGACAACGAGCGAGCTAGGCGTGTTCTATCGCGGCGCTAAGCGTCTTGGCGAAGAAACATCAGGAAAGTTTTCCGGTTCGGACGCTTGTCGAGACGGATGAACCGGAGAGGAAAGTTTGCAGGTTCGATAGGTTAGGGGTGTGTGGCGACGAGCGGATGCGTATCCGGATTCGTCTCGTCGTTGAACAACTTTCATGTTGAAAATATTTTAATCCGAGTTACGGATTAAAAGATATGATTTTAAAGGATTTTAATAATTTCGGAATTTAATTAATTAATTAATTAATTCGAAAATGTATTTATAGCGTCGGCATGATGTCATCTTGACGTCGGCGATCAACAGGGTTGACTAAGTCAACCACGACATGTGGGTCCCGTTAAGTCATTGTGATTAGTCTAATTAGGGTTAACTAATTTAATTACTATCTAATTACAATAACTAGTTAATTAGATTAATTAACTAGGATTAATTAACTTAACTAATTAATTAATTAATTAATTAACTATTACTATTATTATTATTAATTATATATTATTATTATTATTTTGTTACGAGGCGGGGTCCCATGGTGGTGGAGGGGCCCCTTGGGGCAGTCTTGGGTCTGGCGTCGCTAAGCAGGCTGGTGGCTGGCGCACCAGCGGTCTCTGGCTGCAGGCAGCCGGCACCAGCCGCCAACCTGCAATGAGGCGAGGCCATGGCATGGCTGGCGCTGGAGCAGCTGTGAAAGGGGATCTGGCGAGGCGAGGCGAGTGGGGCCTTGATCGGAGCCGAGGCCGGGGCTCAGCGTGGTGGCAGGAGGCGATGGCGGGCGGCGAACTCGGCGGTCGCCAAGGCGGGGAGGCTGGTGGCGTCCTCGGCGGCAGGAGGAGAGGAAGGGATGAGGGATCGGAGGCCGATGGCCTCACCTGCGTTGCGGGGAGAGGCGCCGAGGCTTGGGGAAGCGGCGTGGGGAAGGCGAGGCGTCCGGCGGCGGCTGTGATGGGGTCGGGCGGTCGCGGCGGCGAGGTCGGTGAAGGCCGTTGGAGAGGAGGAGGGGACGACAGCGATCCGGCGAGTCGTCTGGCCGACGGCGAAGCGATCGATCGGTGGCGCTGATCGGCGAGGCGTGGGCTGTTTCCGTGGCGTCGCGCGAGAGGCGAGGAGGCGAGGCGGCGGCGGCAGTGGGTGGGCGAGGCGGCGGCGGCGTGGCGAAGGGTCGGGGCCCCTGCCCGATCGAGACGGGGAAGGGAGAGGTCGAGGGGAGTGGGGGGGTTGAACGAGGCCGGCAGGCGATGTGATGAGGCGCCGGCTGGGAGGAGAGGAGAGCGTGCGGGGAGGAGTCGTGGGAGGGTTCGTCCGATCAAGATCCCGAATCGGGGAGGAGGAGGCGAGGGAGTGGGGATCGGGTGAGGTTAGGGTTTGACCGGGGGATATGGTGGAGTGAGGCGGCTGGGCGGTTTGGGCCGGCTGGCAAGCAAGCTGGGCCGTCTGGCCCAGTGGAGGGTTCTCTTTCTCATTCTTCTTCTTCTTTTATCTTTTCTTTTCTCTTATTTCTTTTCTGTTTTAATATTGATTCCTATTATTTTAGTTTTAGTAAAATATACTGTAGTATATAAATTAGTATTTCAACTTAGTCCATAGTCACAAGAAGTCTAGTCCTCAAACAAATTAGTTAGACCTTTTATTTATTATAAAAGGTATTTAAATAATTGTTTTTGCTGTTGTTTTATTCATCATATATCATTTAAACATTTTATAAAGGTGTGACTTCTCGACCATAATTACCTATGCATTATTTGGCCCACTCCGAATACTTTAGTTTTAATATTTGAAAATATTTTATTGCTTAGCTTGATTTTGAATTTGAATTCGAACAGGTTTCGAACTAGTGCGAGTTTATCCACATCGAGGTGACGTGGCATCATTAGCGGGGATTACTGTAGCTTAATTACCCGGGCGTCACAACAGATTTACTTCACATTAAGGCACGAATTTGCTTCTGCGAGAGCCATGGTTGTGGCTCTCGAAAAACGAAAAATATATATGTTTTCTTCTTTTACTTCCGCAAGAGACACGGGTTTACTTCTCGGGGAGGCACGGATTTGCTTCAGCGAGAAGCACAGTTGTGCCTCTTTCAGAAAGAAAAAAGTGCTCCCGGTTTGATTTTTTCGTTTGGCTTTTTCGTCCGTCTTTCGTGAAAAAAAGTTCGTCAAAACCCTATTAACATGGGGGTCTAATTTTGAAGATCTCGAGGCGAGAAATCCAATGATGAAAGCAGTTTGAGATTTCCACGCGCGGTTTAAGAGATAAAATATGAATAAATGAATATACAAAAAAAAACTCTCATATTGCAACAAATGCACCACTTATTGCAATCAGGGAAGATGGGAGTGACCTTTGCAAAGAATGCTGCTTAATTAATGATTTCAAATTTCTTTCCCTATCAGATTTGGGAAAGTTCTAAAACTCCCCTAGCACAGAAGGAGTCGGGGCTTATATGTTTTTCTTTAGAGAGTCCGGGCCTAAAAGTAAGAGCAGGCCAGTCCCCTCTAAAAAAAAGAGTAGGTCAATCCTATTTGACACGTAGGTCGTTGAATAGCCACATAGCACGTACCCGCTCGCTCGTCTGGTCCTCTATTTGGACGGCCCACTCCTGATTTCTTACCCTGCCTGTTTGGGGAAGGATTTCTCAAAAAAAAAAAAAGAACCCTGCTTGGGGAAGATATCCCCAAAAAAAACTGTTTGAGGAAGGTTCTAGGACCTTTGCTGAACCAGTTTATTATTCTTTTTCCTTTCCTTTTTTATTTTTATTTTGTTTTTGTTTTCATTTTGTTTTTGTTTTTGTTTTCATTTCTGTTTCTTTTCTCTTCATTGTTTATTTCTTCCCTTTTTCTTATTTTTTTATTTTTCTTTTTCATTTTAGGAACAACTCCAAATTCGTGATTTATTTAAATCATGAACACTTTTGAAATCACAAACAATTTCCAAATTCACGATTTAAAAAAATAAATTGAATATTTTTATTCATGAACAAATTTTAATCGTGATTTTTATTTGAGAACACTATTTTGATTTGTTTTGAAATCAGGAACTTTTTTAGAATCCAAAATTATAAAAAAAACAGAAAAGGAAAAAAAGAAATAAAAAAATAGGGGGCATCCCGGTCGGCCCAAAGGGCGCCCGAGGGAGCGGGTGGTGTGCGTTCTGCGTCTTCGTGGCACGCATTGCTCAGAATAAGAGGTCCTACAAGAATTTCTCAAAAAAAGAGGTCCTATAAGAGCAGGCTAGAACCAAACACTGGCTAGGCTCACGGAACAAGTTCTTAGTTGGGCTTACAATAGGCCGAGCTGAGCTTAAAGCAAACACATACCTGATTTGGGAACTGCTAAACGTAAGCCGACGAATCTCCAAAATGAAAAGAAGGCAAATCCAAAACAGAAATACACATCTATTAAAGTCATCCGTATTCGTTGCCGCCAACACCATCCTTTGAACCTCGAATTTCTTTGGTAAAGAGGTTGCAACATGCTATTTCTTCATAGGTCGGGTTAACCTCAAAGGATTTGAAGAGTTGCATAAGTCATTTAGATATATTAAAACTGAGCACTAATCCTGCCCTCTGAGGTCATTAGACTCCAGAGCCGTCCATCCTCGCGATTTGACGTACATGGCCGTCCGATTCACACGAAAGTTCAGTTAGTGCGGCGTAGGCCAAATCTGGCGTGGATGCCCTAAAAGGGCCGCTACTCTCGTAGCATTTTTGGAGGCCCGTCGTTCATCAGGCGGATCCTTCCTATTTTGGAGGCCCATTCCTAGCGGGGATACGAATGGGCCGCTTGTGGGTAGCCCTCAACTTAGTCCACCAGGCGGATCATTCCTATTCCTAAAAAAAGAAAAAAAAGGCGGATCCCTCCACGCTCCTCCCTCCCGACCTCGAGGTGCGCTGCGCGCCGCCGCTTCTAGAGTATCTCCGGCAGTTTCCCTCCTGGCACCCCTCGGCCGCGAGGAGCCATAGCATGTCTTTCGCTACTTTCTTCCCCCGTCCTCCTCGCCTCACAGCGGCGCCTTCATCCCACCACACGCGCTTCTGTATTAGATGTCTTTGGCTCTGAGCGGAACATCTGAACTGCTCTGCTCCTCCATGACTCTTGCCGCAGACTCCCCGTGCGTGGTGCTCCTATTCCGGTTATAAGCTCTACCAGGACATGATCGTCCTCCATACAGCAAGCTTAAGAATAAGGCTTCTCTCCCTGCATCACCTCCCTAATTTGTAGTTTCACATGCCAAGTTTGTTTCCATCTACTGATCAATGTCGAAATATATGCTTAAGAATAAGGCTTCTGTCCCTGCAGCATGTTGTGATGCATCAATGGCTAAGAATTAAATATAAAACCAATAGTTCAGATTTTTCTAATCATGGGGTCAATAATATAGTCTATTTGGTTGATTTAATGCTGTTTTGTGAAGCTTTACATTTCCTCATATTCACTGTTTATTCATTGTGTAGTCTTATATATAAAGTTCTACTCTCACCCTCTTTGGTCACCTGATTGTAGTTTCAGTGAGTTAAGTATAATAATTTTGATTTGTCCAACAGGGCATGCTCCTGAATCGCTACATCTTTGACATAGTTGAGGGGCTATAGACAACATGGCTGGTACAATATGTTCACTTGTTGGACGTTGTCCATTCGGTGCAGATGGATCCCAACCAACGGTGACTATGAGACTATCTGAAGGTGGTGCAGATCAGGATACTACACTACTGCTTCAACATATTGTATGCTCATTTCCAAAGGCTTGAATCTTATATATCTTGAGTTCTCAATCAACATGCATTTCTTCATAATCTCTTCTTGCTTATGTATACGCAGGGAAAGAAGGAATGGAGGGCTATAGTGTTGTTGTGCTAACATATTTTTCGGGCGTGTGTGATTAGATTTAATAGTTGTAGTAGTCGACCAAGCAAACAATAAATTGTTGGTACGCCTCGATTGAGTTACTTTTTACAGAGATTATTTTACTCTTGCACAAAAAAATACTATTCAGATTGAAATAGCTTCCTTTTCATGGGATGCATGTTTTTTTTTGAGGGGTCATGGGATGCATGTTGTTACAAAGAAAATGACCAATATATATGCAATGGAGGTGACTTCCATATATCGCTCTCTCACTAGACATTCTATTTTTTTTCTGGTTTCTGTGAAAAAAAAGCAGAAAAATAGTTAAAATATGGAAGTTAAAGCTTTACTTTATTATTAACATTGGACAATTACGGATTTATGTAGTAATACCTACAATTTCTTTTGAAGTTCTCTGGATGTTTTATTATGTCCAGCACAATTGAGTATTCCCATTTTGCGTAAACCAAAACTGAATTATCAAATTTGCACATATGAAAAAGAAAGTAGATATGGTATGTACTAATGTTGTAACTTTAAATGTACTTTAGTTAAATTTACGTCACATGTAGTTACATTTTGTATCCACTTTGAAGATTAAAATAGGTAGTGTTTCATCATCAACTATTTTATTCAACTTTGCCCTTTGCTACCCCCATGCACTCGTGGCCTAGGGAAAACCATTGGTGTGATGCTGCCATGGCTGTCGAGGAAGATTATGGAGGAGGTGAGGACGAGAAGAAAGTACAAGAGGAAGGGTGAGGACCAGGGAGCAACATGGTCCCACTACTACTGGCAAGGGATGTACCTTTGTGAAATTGGTGAAAAGGTTAATAAAACCGGGACCATTACACATCTTATTTATTTTGCATAGTTTTCCCTCTAAATTTAACTCTTTCTTTTTGTGGGTTGTTTATAAACTTTCATCTATAACTTTTCTAGAAATTGTGTGTGATGTTGCAGAAGAGAAGTATTTTTCTCCTTAGGAGGCATTCTGATTAACGGATAGATGGATTTGTCCGCTCTCTGCTTGATCACAAATGCAGGCTTGCTAAATCATTTTCTTTACTTACCTTTCCATTATATATATATGATGATGTTGACAATGAGAAAAAACCAAGCTTAAAAAAAGCAACATATATTTTTTCACAGAAAGGCTGTAAGGGAGGCCCCTACAGTATAATTGGTGCAACACCCAAATTGCAATGATCGACATCAGCCCCTTTCTTTCTTTTTTTTGCGAGGGGGCATCAGTCCCTTTCCACCACTAGGTTATGCCTTAGGCTGCAAAAAGCAACATATATTCTTCTAATATGGATAAAATTAATTTCTATGTTTTGTGACTCAATATATTTGTGAAAATACCTATCATTAACTGTAAAAATGAACGGGTGCGGCAACGCGCGCCATCATGGTCTAGTCACCTTTATAGGTGAGCACATAATGTCATTGTGAACACCGTGGCACGAAGACACCTCTTGTAACATAGTATGTTGAATTGTTGCTTCTTTCTTCGATAGTTAGGGAAGGTGGACAGGAGCATGAAAGGATGAAACCCAAGAACCATATCCGCCTTCAACCTTAACCATTGACGGAAGCCACTCGAGCTAGACTGTTATGTTGTGGAATAGCTTCTCGTTTGCCATCAACTGATCACCATGTTGCGTAACAGTCACTCATACTCTAGTGAATTCCCAGCATGTTATCCCACATAAAAGAATCATTATTGGTTGGGCCCACTGTTCATGAATTCATCCGATTAATCAATTAACGGGCTAGTTAATCGCTACTCGAATGGTGGTCGAATCGGATAACACATATTCACTGTGTTAAATTCTGAGGCCGATTAATTGGCTGTCAGACCGATTACTCGGTTGTTAGGCCGATTAATCGCTACTCGCTAATTAACTTATTGGCAAACAAAGCCCAAAATTTTGGTCTGTAACCCCTCCTTTCCCTCTCGCTACTCAATAGCTAGGGTTCAACCAAAAGTAGCAAATTTTGGTATATTACATAGCTGAGAGCATGAGAGTATGATATAATACATAAATAACTAGATATATGTCCGCAAGTCCCTATTTAATCTACCGATTAATCTAGTTAATAGGATGATTCATCGATTAATCGCTATTCCCAAGCAGGCCGAGCAACTACCAGCTACCGATTTCCCGAACAATGGTTGGGCCATCTTTCCAAGTTGTAAAACTTCAGTTAGATGCTTACTCTTCTCCTTGTGCCACTAGAGTTGTTGCGATTTTATTACTACTTTTGGTCTCCCAACCGTATTCATGGCAACCTTTTGGTTGCCCGACGACCTATAATGCTACAACAAACTCACTTAAAACTTTCTTCGATTAAGTCTTTCGCTTGACTTGGCTCAAAAATAAATTAGTGTTTCAACACACCATAAACTGAAAACAAATGAAGAATACAACTTATAAATAAGTAAAAGCGACGGTCGCCATGCACAATTTGCTAGGAAGGCCTACTTGTACATAAAGCGTAAGCAAGCACTTGCCTTGTGAGCAAGCTACCACATTCACGCCTTCATTTGACTGCCGCTCGAGAATGTAAGCTTACAAAAAAGCCTTAGCAGTATGTTTGCATGTCATGTTTTTGGCCTCTAATCCCACACCATATTATTCAAAGATTGAGGAACAAGAGGAGATTCAATAAAACAAACCTTTCTTAGAGAGAAAATCTAAGCCGCTAATATTCGGTTTGGATAAGTAAAGTCCTGTCAAGAGTCGATCCGTGGGCCCGGAAAACCCTAGCTTCGTGGCCAAGACCACAATGGGGATGTAGCGGGATGAACTTTATATTACATGGTCTCAACCATTGAGATGTTGCCATCATCAACACACAACCCTAAGATAGAAGAAACTTGGTCCTACTCTTCAAACAATGATGCATGGTTAACATTGCCTTCGTGTTGGGTTCTACCGTAGGGTGCGTCGACTGCAAATTAAAATTTTCCTACGTGCAGAACAATCAGGAACATGCTACGGGAATGGATCACAGCTTGTTACCACTAGACGCGCGGTGTCGTGCAGCGGAAGATGAGTTGGGGCAGCGCGTCCGCGTGCTTCGTCTCCTCCTCGTCCGATCTCCCTCGAACGAATGCTCGTCGGATCCCACGTACAAGTTTGCCGAAGCGGCGCAGGTGCACAGCCTCTAACGGTATCCGCGCGTGCAGGAGGAAGGTCGTGCGGCGGACTGCTAGGTCCGATCACACAACCGGAGGCGAGTGGAGGTGTCTATTCGCAACACATGCAAACCCTAGTGACAGCGCCGAAGCGATCAATCGCAAGAGTGTGCCGCACCTCCTCTATATATAGGCATCTGTCGTGGGCTCAACTCTTGGTCCTCGCACAGATCCTAAAGCCCACAAATCTATCGGCCACAATCCGAATACAGCTCGGATCACATCCGACTAGTGTCCTCGGATCCGACCTCGTAGGTTCCTTCCCTTAAGCGCGCGACCGCTTAGGTTCAAGCCGGCTTGGTCGCAGTTCGGATCACCTCCGAACTGCACGGCTGGTAGCAGCCTCTAGCAAGGCATGCCGAACACCAAGCAGACTATGAAGCTGGTTAGGCAAACCTATACATCACACTTCCATTCCTTTTGCCACACGATATATGTTGTCGGGCTCAAGGCGAGTCTGTCATCCTTGTGCTAGCCCGACCTCTTTCTCGTTCCAGTGATGCCGACCACAAATCGGATTATCTCATAATCCTAATCGCATGGCCATGTTTATCTTGATCGGATCACACGAGAGGCCCAGAGTATATCTCTCCTGATCGGAGGGAAAAATCCCATCTTGCTCGACCACGTCTTGCAACATGGGTCTTGACAAACCCGAAACCTACCTTTGTAACTACCCAGTTACGGAGTAGCGTTTGGTCGGCCCAAAGCAAGTCTGTCACCATCCCGAATACATGCGTCAGCTCAGATCTTAGGACATAGAACATATGTTGTACTAGAGACTCACATATGACATATCACTGCGTCTCATAGTTGGGTCTGTCCGACTCGGACCTTATCTCGACTCGGATCCGACTACGTCGAATCCGACCAGACCTTTCCAAGTCCATATTATCCGGTTAGCATCTAATGCTCCATGGCTAGTGAGACCAAGCCATCGACCGTGTCATATGCTAGTCTAGTCGGCTGCGCGTCCACAAAGCCCTTTCGACTAAGGACCTTTTAGGACAGTCATCATACAATGCATAGTCCTATAAACAAGTCACGTACTTGCTGATACACATCATTGATAATGTCCAAGGACTATCTTTATTCATAAACACATAAGAAATATCATCTTACATGATTGCCTCTAGGGCATATCTCCAACACTCCATGTACTGGGAAAGGCACTAAAGGCAAAGGAAATTGGTTGAAAAAATATAAACATTGTTGTTCTCCTCTCCATGGTGACTAGGGTTTGTGGTGGCTAGTCAATCATTTCGCATGAGCTCTATTGCTCGTGTTTGTTCCTCTTTGTTATGTTGTACTGAATTTATTGTGTTAATGTAGCCAGTTTGTCATTGAAACCCCCATTAAAGTTTGTTTCTGAAGAAAAAGCTAACGGAAATTTACTTCACAAACACAAATTTAGGTCTCTCTCAAGAAAAATCTAAACACAATATTTCTTGTCAAAAAGTAGCTACATGATATGATTAAGTGGACTCGCGTAATAGATATGATAGACATGTTATCCTGAATAGTTGGGTTGCGTCTTTAGAACTAAATCAACAACTAACTACAAGAAAATATGAAAGGAATCATGGGGGTGATTGTTCAAAGTTGCTCCAATCGGCATAGAGAAGGTAGCCTCTTTGAAGCAACCATATATAAAGTTGACAATGAAACACATTTCACAATGGTATCCTTTAGTGTCATTTCTAAGAATTGATGCTTATATTTTTGTACTATAAGATAATCAATGCTTGCATCCGCTAAAATTCTATGGTGATTAAAATCAAATTAGAAACCCGGACTTTAACGTAGCGATGCTTGCCAGGCAGGCATGGCGAATCCTCTAAAACCCAGATTCTTTGTGCGGCCAGGTTTTGCAAGCAACACACTTCCCCACGGGACCATCCTGGAAGCACAACCAGCTGTAGGCATGAGTTATATTTTGTGCAGTATTCTTAAGGGTGTCGCTTCTGTGAAGGAGGGCATGATATGGAGAGTTGGCTCGGGTGAAAATATAAGAATCTGATATGTTGGTTAGCTTTAATCACGATGTTCGTACCGTGAGAGGAGCTTCTATGCCTATGTCGTTCAAACCCAGAGAGTGGTTTCTATGCCTATGGCGTTCAGCTCAATTATCACTATTGATTGTCTGGATAGCTTACCAGGCCTGCCACCTGGTCTTATCGAACATAGTTATATGTCTTTTTTTCACGGGAAAACTTTCAATCTATTCATCATCAATCGTACAATGAGCACCGGAAATAATAAAAATTACAACCAAATGCATAGACCACTTAGCGACAACTACAAGCACTGAAGTGAGCCGAAACCGCACCGCCACCCCTCCCTTGTTGGAGTCGGTCAAAACTTGTTGTAGTAGACAGTCCGAAAGTCATCGTGCTAAGGCCTCATAGGATCAGCGCACCAGAACGACAACCGCCGCTGATGAAGAGAAGCGTGGATCGAAAGGATTCAACCTGAAGACACGGTTATGTGTCATTTGTATTGTAACACATGATTTCCATAGTTTCCCGCACAATACTAATCATCTAAATAAAGGATGGCCACCCTCCAATTTTTCCATAAAAGATAATCCTCTCATTTTGACCTTTAGCATCATGGGCTAGTTCGTTTTAGTGCAAGCAAAACATTATCATCATCATGCACGCATATACATATACGTGAACCTAAATAAAAGGAAAGAGAACAAAGCAGCTCGACGTGAGTGTCCGAACCACTACACCGTCGTCCATCCTAATCCGCACGTACAGAAGCCAGAAACTTAATTAGCAACCAAACCTCCATGCATGGCTCGCGCAGGTCCATGTATTATCTAAATCTAATCCGGATGCCACTCGTTAGTGGAACAATCGCCCATGGCCATCCGTCTCCTTCCACTACCTTGTTATTTCCATAAACTCTTTCGCGGCGTTCTTCCTTTTGTTTGTCCGGCTCTTCAGCATAATGCGGCTAGTTTAAGCCAGCAGATGAGATGGGGTTTTAAAGGACTCCAAATTGCACTAGAATAGCTTGTGTTCGTGCGATCTTAATTCGGTCAGAGCATGCCTTGATCAAAAGCTTTGCGTGCCCTTTGTTATGCAGCAACAGAAAAATTATTTTGGAGATGAGCAATATAACCAAAAAAAATCTCTGCGCCCTTTTTTGGAGCTACTTTGCTTAAGAAGGAAAATGCTGACCAACTGGATTTAGCACTGTTGGTATCTCGTATATGTTTAATCATACCAACTGTTGGTTTTCTATAGATTCATAGCATGTTTAATCATGCAAATGGCTGTGGTTTGTTCACTACATACGCATAGAATGTCCAGTCAGCAAATCGTGCCAGTCTGGGTTTTTATGTACCATTTGATTCACTTGAAAAACTGAAATAACAAAACAAAACTTATACTCCCTCCGTCCGAAAAAACTTATCCCTCAAATGGATGTATCTAGCACCAAGTTAGTGCTAGATACATTTATTTGAGAAACAATCTTGGAACAAGCTTTTTCAGACGGAGGAAGTACAATCCAATAGTCATTGTGATGCACATTAACCATTTTTATTAAAGAATAACACAAGTTCAAAGCAGCGAAAATTCAAGTTCAAGAGCTTTTTCATACTCTTAGAGTATAAGTCTATTCGTATTATAATCTATCTCTATTAGTCTAGTCTTGAAGCCCAAGATTTGTAATCTATATAAACAGCCCTTGAGGCCCCGATCAATACAACAATTACTTCTCCAATATCTCAATCTATCATGATATCCGACGCCTAGGTTTTCCGCACCTGGTATGGCTCCGCCACCTGCGCCGCCGCCCCGGCCGATTCAGCCCCTCTTCTCCAAGGCCGAGTTCCGCGTCGCCGGTGCCCCACCCCCTACCTCCTCCTCTACAACTACTCAAACACCTCCCCCTCCAAACCCTATGTTCTCCCTAGCCGACACCATTGCCGACGTCTCTTCCTTCATACCAATCTCATTAGACCTCGGCATCCACAACTACAAGAGCAAGAATCCCGTCTACCGGCCTCCTGCATCTCGTCCTGCCGGACCTGCACCAGCCTCATCATCCACCGCTCCCGCGCCACCAGCTCCGTCGCCATGTCCTCCTCAGCATGATCCTTGGACTGGCCTCGTCTAGGCTTGGTCGATGCCATGGTCGGCCCCCTCGACGTATGGTGCTCCTCCTGCGTACACGGGCACGTGGAGCCCCGATCTTCGTCCAGCCACAGGCTCTCCGGGACTCCTTGGACCCGAGGCCGCGGCGCGCGTCTACCGCCACTCCTACTCCGCCTACCAGCCACGCCGGGACCACCGTCGCCCTACAACACCATGCCGGCCTTCTACGGCAACATGCAGGCCCCAATCGCATACTACCCATCCGCTATCCCTACGTCAACATGCAAGCTCCTGGCCCCTCTGCTCCTCCCCAACAGCGGCTTGGGACCAAGCCGCCTTCATCAACGCCATGAACAATTTTGTCCTCAACAGCGCAGTGCGGATTGAATTTTCGATTACGGTGCATCAATGCATATGTCTTCAAATATGAATTTATTGTCAGCTTGTTTTTTTTTGCTTTTCCACTATCACCATTGGCGATGGCTCCACCATCCTGTTTCATGCCTTGGTCACTCTTACATCCCTTCCTCTCATGCCAATTTTCTTCTACGCAATATTCTTGTGGTTCCTTCCATCATCAAAATCTTATCTCTGTTAGACAATTTTGCATTGACAACAAAGTTATCCTGGCCTTTGACCCTTTTGGTTTGTCGTGAAAGATTTGACAACGAGGCGGTCCTCGCTTCGGTACAATAGCAGGCGATCTTTATCCTCTTCATGGCGCCCACATCCACCTCTCGTGCCATGCTCGCCTCTGTTGATCTATGGCATCGTCGTCTCGGTCACCCCAGCAAAAACACTTTGACGTCTTTACTCCAAGAATTTTGTATCCCTAGTTCTAGCAGTCCTCATAATCCCTTGTAATGCCCGGATAATCATGCTACAGTACTCCCACGCTAATCGTGCCATGACACCTCGGTTACTGTTGCTATCCTCGCAATAATTCGGAACCGTTCGAAATTCAAATTCAAATTAATGATACCAATAAAAATTTCCAAAATTAAGACTAAAATGTTAAATTGGTTGTCAAATATTACAAAGGTAATTGTGGTGAAGTAAACACATTTTTAGAAAATGTCTAAATAATTTAAACTGATTTAAAATAGGAAAAAGTAAATAAATAAAAGAAAAGAAAACAAAACTAAAACAAAACAAAAGGAAGAAACCCCAGGGCTCGGCCAAAGAGCCACCGCCCAAGCCCGGGCCACGACGCCAGCCGCCCAAATCCCCTTGCCCCACCGCCACCCACCCCACTCCTTATCCACTACCCACTCCCCACCCACTCCAACGACACCCCCATTCCCCCCCTCATGAAATATCTCCTCCTCCTCTCCCGATTGGATCGGGATCGAGGAGGAGGCATCATCACCGACGCCGCTGACGCCCACCCGCCGCCCGAGCTCGCCGCCCCCACGCCAGGCGCCGCCGACCTCCTCGCCCTCGCTCGCCGGCCACCTCCTCCGCCACTTCATCCTCCTCCCGTGGGACCGCTTGCCTTGAAGCCGCTCGGACGGCCGGACCTCCCGCCGGACTGCCTCCCGCCGCCGCTAGTCCCGTCGTCCACCCGACCTCCACCGAACACCTTGCCCGTCCCCTACGTCCCGATGTGAGCCCGCCCTCTTCTCCCCTCTGCTCCCGTTGCCGTGGACCTGGCCGCGCCCCCCTCGCACCGGCCTCTGCTGCCGTGCGCCGGTGCCCCGCGAGGCCACGACGTCGCCTGGAGCCCCCCTCCCCGGCTCCGCCTCCTGCCGCCGCCAGCCGTCGCCCCACGGCCGCCCTTTATCGGCCTTGCTGCCCCTGGTGCTCGGCCGGCCTCGCCTCGCCACGCCTCACCCATGCGCGCCGCCCTCTCTGCACACGATCCATGCCATGACCCGCCGCGCCACCCTCCTCCTCGTCGGCCAAGTGCCGGCGCCACCTCGCCTCCGCCTGTCGTGGCCGGTGGCCGTGCCTGGCTGCCCGTCCACGGTGCCCGGCGACCTCGTCTGCTGAGCAGGCGAGTGCCCTTCAGTGCGCCGCACCCGGCGCCCACTAGCGCCCGAACCGCTAAGGCCCCTGTGCCAATGGCGGTGGGGCCCACGCTGAAACGTTAAAAAAGAGAATTAAAAATAAAAATAATAAATAAAAATAAATATGATTTAATAAAACTAATTATTAATTAATTAATTCTATAATGAATTAATTAAGTTAATTAATCGGTTTAATTAATTTAATTAACTAGTTAGGTTAATTAAATAGTAATTAAATTAACTAATCGTAATTAACCTAAGCGATTGTATAACGGGTAGGTCCCACTTGGACCCTTGGTCAGGTTGACCAAGTCAACCCCGATGACTGCTGATGTCGACATGACATCATCTTGATGTCATTAATCTGTTTTTGAATTAATTAAATAATTAATTAAATTCCAGAAATTAATAAAATCTTCAGAAAATCAAATCTTTTAATCCGTAACTCGGATTAAAATATTTTCAACATGAAAGTTGCTCAGAACGATGAGACGATTCCGGATATGCAACCCGTTCGTCCGCCACACCCCCCTAACCTATCGAACTCGCAACTTTCCCACTCCGGCTCCTCTGCCCGAAAACGCGAAACACCGAGAATACTTTCCCGGATGTTTCCCCCCCTTCACCGGTATCACCACATACCGCGTTAGGGCACGCCTAGTATCACGCTTTGCTTTGTCATGCATCGTCATGCATCTGTTTGCTTAAATATTCATTGTTTCTTCCCCCTCTTCTTCCGCTAGACCCCGAGACCGACGCTTTGCATTGCCCGAAGACGACTACGGAGTTGGCGACCCTCTCTCTTGCCGAGCAACCAGGCAAGCCCCCCCTTGATCACCAGATATCGCCTATTCTACTCTATCTTGCTTGCATTAGAGTAGTGTAGCATATTCTTGCTTTCGTTATACCTATCGATGCATAGCCTGTCCTTGCTACTCTTGTTGTTACCTTTACGCAATTCTACATGCTTAGTATAGGATGCTAGTATTTCCATCTGTGGCCCTACATTCTTGTCCGTCTGTTGTGCTATACTATCGGGTCGTGATCACTCGGGAGGTGATCAAGGGTATATACTATATACTTATACATGATACATGTGGTGACTAAAGTCGAATTCGGCTTGTGGGGCACCATGAGTGGATCTTTGAGGCGGAGGCGGCAGGCAGGTTGAGACTACAGGGTGAGAGGTGGGCCTGGCCCTGGTCGGCGTTCGCGGATACTTAACACGTTTAACGAGATCTGGGTATTTGATCGAGTGCGGACATTTGGTCTATATGCACTAACCATCTACGTGGGAGTAGTTATGGGTATCCGTCGTGGTATCACCGAAGCCTTCGTGGACGCCTTGACGGAGTGGCGGCGCGGATTGGAGCGTAAGCCTGCTCTTGTATTAAGGGGCTAGTTACGCTTTCGCAGCGTCGCATAGCGTCTTGGTGTGCTATGGGTGATGGGCCCGGACCCTGTGCGCTTAGGTTTAGACCGGCGTCTTTGGCTCTCTGTTGTGTCTAGGTGGGGCTGCGACGCGTTGATCTTCAGCGGCGGGCATGACCCGAAAAGTGTGTCCGGCCAAATGGGTTCAAGCGTGTTGGGTTATGTGGTGCACCCTGCAGGAAGTTAATCTACTCGAATAGCCGTGATCTTGATAGCAGGGGCGACTTGGAGTTGTACCTTGACCTTATGACAACTAGAATCGGATACTTAATAAAACACACCCTTCCAAGTGCGAGATACAACGGTGGTCGCTCTCTCTCGTGGCAATGAGGAGGGATCGCGGGTAGGATTATTGCTATGTGATGCTACTTGGAGGACTACAAACTACTCTACGCTACATCTTTGCAAGGCGGAGGCTGCGAAGCGTAGTCTTGACGAGATTAGCTATCCCCTCTTATTACGGCATTCTGCGATTCAGTCCAGCGATATGGCCCTTTACACATATATCCATGCATATGTAGTGTAGCTCCTTGCTTGCAGTACTTTGGATGAGTACTCACGGTTGCCTTGTTCCCCTTTTCCCCATTTCTTTACCGGTTCTGCGACGAGACGATGGAGCCAGGGCGACGCCACCGTCGATGGCGACTACTACACCGGAGGTGCCTACTACTACGTGCAGCCGGCGGCGGCGACCGTGAGTAGTTAGGAGGATCGAGCGGGAGGCATGTGCCTCTTCGATCTGATCCCGGTTTGTGCTAGCCTTCTTAAGGCAAACTTGTTTAACTTATGTCCGTACTCAGATATTGTTGCTTCCGCTGACTTCGTCTATGATCGAGCACTTGTATTCGAGCCCTCGAGGCCCACGGCTTGTATTATGATGCTTGTATGACTTATTTATGTTTTAGAGTTGTGTTGTGATATCTTCCGTGAGTCCACGATCTCGATCGTACACATTTGCGTGCATGATTAGTGTACGATTGAATCGGGGCGTCTGAAGTTGGTATCGAGCCATTGCTGTAGAATCCCCTTCCACACTCCTTGGCCGAAGTCGAGTCTAGACAATGCAAAAACTTTTACTATCTTGGTTGTGTGCCTTACGGGCCCACGTCGCCATCGGGTGGCACTAGGATCTTTTACTCCTCGACCTTTACTCTGGGACTCTGAACTCTCTTCTACTCGGGTTAAACGAATTTACTAACTAACACTAGGATCCCGTGACCACATTGTTGGAAATATGCCCTAGAGGCAATAATAAAAGCATTATTATTATATTTCCTTGTTCATGATAAATGTCTTTATTCATGCTATAAGCTGTATTATCCGAAATCGTAATACGTGTGAATACATAGACTACAATATGTCCTAGTAAGCCTCTAGTAGACTAGCTCGTTGGTCAACAGATAGTCATGGTTTTTCGACTATGGACATCGGATGTCATTGACAACGGGATCACGTCATTAGGAGAATGGCGTGATGGACAAGACAATCCTAAGCATAGCACAAAGATCGTGTAGTTCGTTTTGCTAGAGCTTTTCCAATGTCAAGTGTCTCTTCCTTAGACCGTGAGATCGTGTAACTCCCGGATACCGTAGGAATACTTTGGGTGTACCAAGCGTCCTGGCGTGGCGGGTGACTATAAAGGTGCATTACGGTATTTCCGAAAGTGTACATTGGGTTGACATGGATCGAGGCAGGATTTGTCACTCCGTATGACGGAGAGGTATCCTTGGGCCCACTCGGTAGTGCATCATCATAATGAGCTCAAAGTGATCAAGTGTAATGCGGTCACGGGATCATGCATTCGATGCGAGTAAAGTGACTTGCGTAACGAGACTAAGCGAGGTATTGGGATACCGGCGATCGAGTCTCGGGCAAGTAACATACCGTCGACAAAGGGAATAGAATACGGGGTTGCTTGAACCCTTGACATCGTGGTTCATCCGATGACAACATCGAGGAACATGTGGGAGCCAACATGGGTATCCAGATCCGCTGTTGGTTATTGACTGAGTCGTCTCGGTCATGTCGCATGTCTCCCGAACCCGTAGGGTCTACACATAAGGTTCGGTGGCGCTAGGGTTAATAGGAAGACAAGTATGTGATTACGAATGTTGTTGAGTCCAGGATGAGATCCCGGACGTCACGAGGAGTTCGGAATGGTCGGAGGTAAAGATTTATATATGGAAAGTGGTTAAGCGGACTCGGAAAGTTTGGAGGTATACGGTAATGTACAGGGGACACCGGAGAGTTCGGAGGTCCACGGGAGGGGCCACCCCTCCGGGGGCCACATGGGCTAAGTGGAGAGGGAGCCAGCCCCTGGTGGGCTGGGCGCACCTCCCACCTAGGCCCATCGGCTAGGGCATGGGGAGGAAACCCTAAAGGCGCCCCCTAGCTTGGGGGCAAGCCACCTCCCTCCTCCCCTTTGGCCGCCGCCCCATCTAGGGTTTCCCTAGATGGCCGGCCCCCTGCCCTCTCCTCCTATAAATAGAGGGGTGGGGGAGGGCTGCACACACCATTGAAGGCGCAGCCCTCCCTCCCAACACCTCTCTTTCTCCACCTTGAGCTTGGCGAAGCCCTGTGGAGAAGCTGCCGTACCAACTGCACCACACCGTCGTGCTGCCATTGGAGTTGTCTTCCTCAACCTCTCCTTCATCCTTGCTGGATCAAGGCGGAGGAGACGCCATCGTCCCGTCACGTGTGTTGAGCGCGGAGGTGCTGTCCGTTCAGCACTTGGTCATCGGTGATCGGAATCACGTTAGGAACGACTCCATCATCACCACTCCCTCGAACGCTTCCGTACTCGATCTACAAGTGGTATGTAGATGCAAACTCTCTCTCATAACTCGTTGCTTAGATGAACTCATAGATGGATCTTGGTGAAACCGTAGGAAAAAATTTAATTTTCTGCAACGTTCCCCAACACACATTCACCCCAAAGTTGGATAAAGCCATAGTTATTCCTTGGAATTGTATTTTGATCAATTTCCACCTTTGTCATTTGACTCCTTTGAAACATCTTTGTTTTCAGATGGAACCCACAAGGTAGGTAAATGCGCCACCACGGCGGCCATTGGTGCCTCGGGATCACTGCGGTGCTAGCAGAGATGATGACCTATCTGGGTTATCGGCGGCACCTGAGTACACCGTCTTTGAGGAGTACCGGGACTTAAACCAGGAGCAGTACCGAGCCATCGTCCACCTCTACTCTCGGGAGTATGACTCCACTATTGTGCTGCACACCGCACATGGTGTTGGGGTGACTATCGATATGGCAGTCCACGATGCTGCTTATGCTGCTCTGACGCGTCTTCGTGGAGAGTATCGGGAGTTGGACACCTCCCCCTTCAGGCACATTGCTATCGCATCCGATGTTGGTGCGGAGGGTTTCTACACTGCTGCCTACTCCACTTTGTCACCGAGAGCCCTTCTACCATCGAACTTTGTTACGCATGCGATGAACTTCACGCGTTCCTAGAAAACCAAGTTGAAAGATGACGGCAAAGCAACTCTCGGATTTGGGTCCGGAACTTGAGATCATCCTCATAGCTGCCAGAAACAATATGTCCTAGAAGGACCGCTAGGTGGCGCTCCGTCGCAGAACCAAGACATTATGAATGCTTGGCAGTCTCGTGCTGATGATTACTCCCTCGTTTAGTGCGGCATGCTTCACAGCTTAGAACCGGGGCTCCAAAAGCGTTTTGAGCATCACGGAGCATATGAGATGTTCGAGGAGCTGAAACTTGTTTTCCAAGCTCACGCCCGGGTCGAGAGATATGACATCTCCGACAAGTTCTATAGTTGTAAGATGGAGGAAAACAGTTGTGTCGGTGAGCACATCTTGAAGATGTCAGGTTGCACAACCGTATGACCCGGTGAATATTAACCTCCACGATGAGGCGGTCATTGTGAGAATCCTCGATCGCTCCCACCAAGCTACAAGAGCTTTGTGATGAACTACAACATGCGGGGATGGTAAAGACCATTCTGAAGTGTTCTCTATCTTTGAAGTCGGCCGAGGTTGAAATCAAGAAAGAACATCAAGTGTTGATGGTCAATAAGACCACTAAGTTCAAGAAGGGCAAGGGCAAGAAGAACTTCAAGAAGGACGGCAAGGAGGTTGCCGCGCCCGATAAGCAAGTTGCAGGGAAGAAGTCAAAGAATGGACCCAAACCCGAGGCCGAGTGCTTTTATTGCAAGGGAGGGTCCTTTGAGCGGAACTGCCCCAAATACTTAGCGGACAAGAAGGCCGGCAACACCAAAGGTATATTTGATATACATGTAATTGATGTGTACTTTACCGATTACTCGTAGTAACTCCCGGTATTTGATACGGTGCCGTTGCTCATATTTGTAACTCACGGCGGGAGCTGCGGAATAAGCGGAGGCGGCAAAGGGCGAGGTGACGATGCACGTCGGGAATGGTTCAGAGTCGATGTGATCGCCGTCGACACGCTACCTCTTCATTTACCTACGGATTAGTTATGAACCTTAATAATTGTTATTTGGTGCCAAGTTTGAGCATGAATATTGTATCTGGATCTCGTTTAATGCGAGATGGCTACTCATTTAAATCCGAGAATAATGGTTGTTCTATTTATATGAGAGATATGTTTTATGGTCATGCTCCGATGGTCAATGGTTTATTCTTAATGAATCTCGGCGTAGTATTACACATGTTTATAGCGTGAATACCAAAAGATGTAAAGTTGATAACGATAGTCCCACATACTTGTGTACTTGCCGCCTTGGTCACATTGGTGTCAAGCGCATGAAGAAGCTCCATCTTGATGGACTTTTGGAGTCTTTAGATTATGAATCATTTGACACATGCGAACCATGCCTCATGGGCAAGATGACCAAGACTCCGTTCTCGGAACAATGGGCGAGCAACCAACTTGTTGGAAATCATACATACCGATGTGTGCGGTCCAATGGCGTTGAGGCTCATGGAGGATATCGTTATGTTCTCACTCTCACGGATGACTTGAGTAGATATGGGTATGTCTACTTGATGAAACACAAGTCCGAGACCTTTGAAAAGTTCAAGGAATTTCAGAATGAAGTAGAGAATCAACGTGACGAAAGATAAAATTCTTACGATCAGATCGTGGAGGAGAATATTTAAGTCACGAATTTGGTACACACTTAAGAAAATGTGGAATCGTTTCACAACTAACGCCGCTGGAACACCTCAACAGAACGGTGTGTCGACGCGTAATCGCACTCTATTGGATATGGTGCGGTCTATGATGTCTCTTACCGATTTACCGTTATCATTTTGGGGATACGCTCTAGAGACAGCTACATTCACTTTAAATAGGGCACCGTCTAAGTCCGTTGAGGCGACACCGTATGAATTATGGTTTGGGAAGAAACCTAAGGTATCGTTTCTAAAAGTTTGGGGATGCGATGCTTATGTCAAGAAACTTCAACTGAAAAGCTCGAACCCAAGTCGGAAAAATCGTCTTCATAGGATACCCTAAAGAAACCATTGGGTATACCTTCTACTTAAGATCCGAGGCAAAATCTTTGTTGCCAAGAGCGGAACCTTTTCGGAAAAGTGTTTCTCTCGAAAGAAGTAAGTGGGAGGAAAGTAGAACTCGATGAAGTACTACCTCTTGAACAGGATAGTAGTGCAGCTCGGGAAAATGTTCTGTGATGCCTACACCAGCGAAGAGGAAATTCATGATGATGATCAAGGTACTTCGGATCAAGTTGCTCTTGAACCTCGTAGGTCCACAAGGACACGTTCCGCACTGCAGTGGTACGGCAACCCTGTCACGGAAATCATGTTGTTGACAACGGTGAACCTTGAACTATGAAGAAGCGATGGCGGGCCCAGATTCCAACAAATGGCTAGAAGCCATGAAGTCGAGATAGAATCCATGTATGAAAACAAAGTGTGGACTTTGGTGACTTGCCCGATGATCGTGAGCGATAGAAAACAAATGGATCTTTAAAAAGAAGACGGACGGATGGCAATGTCACCATTTATAAAGCTCGACTTGTCGCTAAGGGTTATCGGCAAGTTCAAGGGATTGACTACGATGAGACTTTCTCTCCCGTAGCGAAGCTTAAGTCCGTCCGAATCATGTTAGCAATTGCCGCATACTATGATTATGAGATATGGCAGATGGACGTCAAAACATCGTTCCTTAACGGATATCTTAAGGAAGAGCTGTATATGATACAGCCGGAGGGTTTTGTCGATCCTAAGAATCTTGACAAAGTATGCAAGCTCCAGCGATCCATTTATGGGCTGGTGCAAGCATCTCGGAGTTGGAACATTCGCTTTGATGAAATGATCAAAGCGTTTGGGTTTATCTTGAGACTTATGGAGAAGCCTGCGTTTACAAGAAAGTGAGTGGGAGCTCTGTAGCATTTCTCATATTATATGTAGATGACATACTTTTGATGGGAAATGATATAGAATTCTTGGACAGCATTAAGGCCTACTTGAACAAGTGTTTTTCAATGAAGGACCTTGGAGAAGCTGCTTATATATTAGGCATCAAGATCTATAGAGATAGATCGAGGCGCCTCATAGGTCTTTCACAAAGCACATACCTTGATAAGATTTTGAAGAAGTTCAAAATGGATCAGTCAAGAAAGGGTTCTTGCACAGATTGCAAGGTGTGAAATTGAGCTCAGCTCAATGCCCGACCACGACAAAAGATAAAGAAGAGATGAGTGTCATCCCTATGCCTCAGCCATAGGATCTATTATGTATGCCATCTGTGTACCGGACTGATGTAAACCTTGCCGTAAGTTTGGTAGGAAGGTACCAAAGTAATCCCGCAAGGAACAACTGGACAGCGGTCAAGAATATCCTGAAGTACCGAAAAGGACAAAGGACATGTTTCTCGTTTATGGAGGTGACGAAGAGCTCGTCGTAGCAGGTTACGTCGGCGCTTAGCTTCGACACAGATCCGATGACTCAAAGTCACGGACGGATCGTGTATATGTTGAATGGTGGAGCGAAGCTGGTGCAGCTGCAAGCAAAGCGTCGTGGCGGGATCTACATGTGAAGCGGAGTACATGGCAGCCTCGGAGGCAGCGCATGAAGCAATTTGGGTGAAGGAGTTCATCACCGACCTAGGAGTCATACCCAATGCGTCGGGGCCGATCAAACTCTTCGTGACAACACCTGGAGCTATTGCCCTTGCCAAGGAGCCCAGGTTTCACAAGAAGACCAGAGCACATCAGCGTCGCTTCAACTCCATCCGTGAAAATGTTCAAGATGGAGACATAGAAATTTGTAAAGTGCACACGGATCTGAATGTCGTAGATCCGTTGACTAAACCTCTCTCGCGGGCAAAACATGATCAACACCAGAACTCTATGGGTGTTCGATTCATCACAATGTAACTAGATTATTGACTCTAGTGCAAGTGGGAGACTGTTGGAAATATGCCCTAGAGGCAATAATAAAAGCATTATTATTGTATTTCCTTGTTCATGATAAATGTCTTTATTCATGCTATAAGCGTATTATCCGGAAATCGTAATACACGTGTGAATACATAGACTACAATCGCCCCTAGTAAGCCTCTAGTAGACTAGCTCGTTGGTCAACAGATAGTCATGGTTTTCGACTATGGACATCGGATGTCATTGACAACGGGATCACGTCATTAGGAGAATGGCGTGATGGACAAGACAATCTAAGCATAGCACAAAGATCGTGTAGTTCGTTTTGCTAGAGCTTTTCCAATGTCAAGTGTCTCTTCCTTAGACCGTGAGATCGTGTAACTCCCGGATACCGTAGGAATACTTTGGGTGTACCAAAGCGTCCTGGCGTAATCTGGGTGACTATAAAGGTGCATTACGGTATTTCCGAAAGTGTCTGCATTGGGTTGACACGGATCGAGGCAGGATTTGTCACTCCGTATGGCGGAGAGGTATCTTGGGCCCACTCGGTAGTGCATCATCATAATGAGCTCAAAGTGATCAAGTGTGCGGTCACGGGATCATGCATTACGGATCGAGTAAAGTGAATTGCGTAACGAGACTAAGCGAGGTATTGGGATACCGACGATCGAGTCTCGGGCAAGTAACATACCGTCGACAAAGGGAATAGAATACGGGTTGCTTGAACCCTTGACATCGTGGTTCATCCGATGACAACATCGAGGAACATGTAGGAGCCAACATGGGTATCCAGATCCGCTGTTGGTTATTGACCGAGGTCGTCTCGGCCATGTCGCATGTCTCCCGAACCGTAGGGTCTACACATAAGGTTCGGTGGCGCTAGGGTTAATAGGAAGACAAGTATGTGATTACGAATGTTGTTGAGTCCGGATGAGATCCCGGACGTCACGAGGAGTTCGGAATGGTCCGGAGGTAAAGATTTATATATGGAAAGTGGTTAAGCGGACTCGGAAAGTTTGAGGTATACGGTAATGTACGGGGCCACGGGAGAGTTCGGAGGTCCACGGGAGGGCCACCCCCCCGGGGGGCCACATGGGCTAAGTGGGAGGGAGCCAGCCCTGGTGGGCTGGGCGCACCTCCCACCTAGGTCCATGTGGCTAGGGCATGGGAGGAAACCCTAAAGGGCGCCCCCTAGCTTGGGGCAAGCCACCCTCCCTCCTCCCCTTGGCCGCCGCCCCATCTAGGGTTTCCCTAGATGGCGGCCCCTCTTGCCCTCTCCTCCTATAAATAGAGGGGTGGGGGAGGGCTGCACACACCATTGAAGGCGCAGCCCTCCCTCCCAACACCTCTCTTTCTCCACTTGAGCTTGGCGAAGCCTCGCCGAGGCTGTCGTACCAACCGCACCACACCGTCGTGCTGCCATTGGAGTTGTCTTCCTCAACCTCTCCTTCATCCTTGTTGGATCAAGACGGAGGAGACGCCATCGTCCCGTACGTGTGTTGAACGCGGAGGTGCTGTCCGTTCAGCACTTGGTCATCGGTGATCGGAATCACGTTGGGAACGACTCCATCATCACCACTCCCTCGAACGCTTCCGTACTCGATCTACAAGTGGTATGTAGATGCAAAATCTCTCTCATAACTCGTTGCTTAGATGAACTCATAGATGGATCTTGGTGAAACCGTAGGAAAAATTTTAATTTTCTGCAACGTTCCCCAACACACATTCACCCCAAAGTTGGATAAAGCCATAGTTATTCCTTGGAATTGTATTTTGATCAATTTCCACACTGTCATTTGACTCCTTTGAAACATCTTTGTTTTCAGATGGAACCCACGAGGTAGGTCGTGCGCCACACGACGGCCATTGGTGCCTCGGGATCACCTGCGGTGCTAGCAGAGATGATGACCTATCTGGGTTATCGCTGGCACCCTAAGTACACCGTCTTTGAGGAGTACCAGGACTTTGACCAGGAGCAGTACCGAGCCATCGTCCACCTCTACTCTCGGGAGTATGACTCCACTACTGTGCTGCACACCGCACATGGTGTTGGGGTGACTATCGATATGGCAGTCCACGATGCTGCTTATGCTGCTCTGACGCGTCTTCGTGGAGAGTGTCGGGAGTTGGACACCTCCCCCTTCAGGCACATTGCTATCGCATCCAATGTTGGTGCGGAGGGTTACTACACTGCTGCCTACTCCACTATCACCCGAGAGCCCTTCTACCATCAGAACTTTGTTCTGCATGCTGATGGGCTGGATCGAGCTAACCGAGGTCTTCGCCACGAGTTGTACACCACCCGTCGGCACCTTTACCGTGCTCTGACGCTGCTGCACCCCTTTGTCCGATCCAGAGAGCTGCCGCGTTCTGCGATCTACCCAGCCAGGACCGTGATGCCCCAGGGTGTCGGATGGCCAGATGTGGGAGGCTACTCTCCCGCACTTGGCCCTATTCTACCACTGGCGTCGATTCTGCACGAGTAACGCGGCCCCCAGTCAGCGGCGTGGAGGACTATCGCTGCCACACTACCAGCTTTCGGGCTACAACTACCTCCGATGCATCGCGTGGGGACTGATGTAGGCTTGCTTGTTAAGTGTTAGATGCATTCGTCGCGAGCTGCGTGCCGCCTATGATGTCTTAGTCTATGTCTTGAACTCGTGTGCGAACCCTATGCATGATCCCTTTTGTATGATATGCCGACTACTATGTAGTTTCTATCGTCGTTGCTTTCGGTATGCATGTTTCATCATGAATGATTCTTGTCCTCTGCAAATTTCTCAATTCTGAACTACCTGTTATATATTAGCGGGATGGTTAGACCGGCTGGTCGTGGTCGTGGTGGCAACTTCCCACCACCGCTTTGAGTACATAGCTAGTATGATCCAACAGCTTGAGATGAATCGTCAGTTCATGGAAAACATGATGGCTCGGTTCCTCGCCCCAATATGAACCAGCAGCCAAACACGGTAACTCTGCGAGGATTTCATGCTTTGAACCCAAGCGTGTACCGCAGCTCAACTCAGCCCTGGATCTTGATGGTCGCTCCGTGACATCACCTATGAGATGGAGTCTGCTGATGTAGCCCCCGCCAGCTATGTCACCTTTGCTTCCTTCTTCTTGAAGGGACCCGCAGCTCAATGGTGGGACAGCCACAGCGTACTCTTCCGATTGGAACAATCATCACTGGCCAGACTTCCAAGCTGCTTTCCGTGCCGCTTCATCCCTCAAGGAGTCATGGACGGAAGAAGCGTGAGTTCATAACCTCACCCAAGGCAACAAGACTGTTGAAGCTTATCGGCGGGAGTTTACGGACTTGTCTCGCTATCTTTGAAGAGGACATTGCAAGCGATGCACGCAGACGGGAGAAGTTCCGTGGACGGCCTTCAAGCTGACATCAAGCTCGCACTTCTAGTGCACGACTTTGCTGATTTCGCCACCTTGGTGAACAAAGCTATCAATATCGAAACTGGTTTGTAGGAATACCAGAGCTCTAACAGGCGCAACCGTGACACGGGCTCATCTTCGGGCCCGTCCTCGCAGAAGCGCAAGATATGGATTCCCAACAGCATGTACCAGCCAACTGCACCTGCCCCAAGGCAAAGCTATGTTGCACCTCGTCTGCCTACTCCTCCAACTAGGCAGTCGAGGCTTCCAGCTCCACCACCCCAAGCTCCTGTTCCCACTCCCAATAATGGTCTGTGCTACAAGTGTGGTCAACCAGGTCACCGTGCTAGGGATTGCAATCAGAATCAGAATCAACTGGCACTTCCCGCAACTGGTCGTGGAAGCAACCAGCCCCGCCACAACAGCGCCAAGTCTTATGGTCGTGTTCATGCCAACCACATTGATCTGAACAAAGCTCAAGACCTGCCTGCTACTGTGATGGGTACACTCCTCGTAAATTCAGTACCAACATCCGTTTTATTTGATACAGGTGCATCACATTCATTCATGTCAGAAGATTTTGCATACAAGCACGACGTTAAATGTGAGCAGATGAACACTTCGGTAGTGGTAAAAATCCCCGCGGGACAATGTCAGACCTCCATGGTTGGCATCGACGTCCCTGTGGAAATCGAAGGGTTGGAATTTCGCGCCTCTCCCATTATTCTGAAGTCTTCCAATATTGACCTCATACTGGGAATGGATTGGTTGAAGGCGCATACTGCTTCTATCGTTTGCGCCACCAAGACCGTCCATCTGCTACACCTTACGATGAAATAATAAGCTACAATGCTAAATGCGGTTCAGAATGCGAGGCAAGGCTCTATGCATTAAATGCATTGAACGCTGCACCACTCGAGGGTATTGAAAACATTCCGTCGTCGTGAATTCCTAGACGCGTCTTTCGAAGAACTCCGAGGATTCCCCTGCTAGATTTGTCGAATTCGTTATCGACTTGAAGCCGAGCACCACTCCTATAGCCAAGCGACCCTACAAGATGCGCGCGCATGAACTCCTTGAGCTTAAGGAGGAAATCGACAAGTCTCTTGAAGTGGTTTCATTCGCCCAAGTTGCTCTCCTTGGGGAGCACCTTCTCTCTTTGTCAAGAAGAAGGATGGGACAAACCGATTGGTCCAAGACTACCGTCCTATAAACCAAGCTACCATTCGAATAAGTATCCTCTTCCTCGGATCAATGATCTTTATGATCAAGCGGCTGGTTCATCGGTGTTCTCTAAACTCGACTTGAGGTTGGGTTACCACCAGATCCGTGTTCGTGAGGAGGATATCCCAAAGACCGCCTTTGTGACTCGTTATGGTTCATACGAGTACACCGTCATGTCTTCGGCAACCAATGCTCCAGCCACCTTCTCTCGTGATAAACTATATATTCATGGATTACCTCGACAAGTTCGCCGTGGTTTATCTGGATGATATCCTGGTATTTTCCAAGAATGAAGAAGAACATCTTGAACATCTTCGTCTTGTCTTTGGAAAAGCTATGAGAGCATCACTATCGCCAAGTTCTCCAAATGTGAATTCGGCTTCCAAGTGACCTATCTCGGGCATGTCATCTCTAAGGATGGTATTGCCGTCAACCCCGAACGAGTTCAGGCTATTCTTGATTGGACTCCTCGAAGAATGTCAAGCAAGTCGAAGTTTTCTCGGTCTACTTGACTATAGCCGTCGATTCGTCGAGAACTTCTCCAAGATTGCCAGGCCTCTGACTAACCTATTGCATAAGGGCGTCAAGTTCCAATGGACAGACAAATGTCAGGAAAGCTTCCAGGCACTCAAAGACAAGTTGACTTCTGCCCCAGTACTAGCTCCACCTGATACTAAGAAGGACTTCGTCATTTACTGCGACGCTTCCCGTCAAGGATTAGGCTGTGTCCTAATGCAGGAGCGCAAAGTGATTGCCTATGCCTCTCGACAATTGCGCCCTCACGAAGAGAACTACCCAGTTCACGACCTCGAGCTTGCTGCTGTTATCCATGCCTTTCAAGCAATGGCGACATTACCTTCTCGTAATCGTTGCGAGATCTTCACCGACCACCAAAGTCTGAAGTATCATTTACTCAGCAAGACCTGAACCTCCGTCGGCGAGAGATGGATGGAGCATTGCAGACTTTGACTTGGGTATTTCCTATACACCGGGCAAGGCTAATGTAATGGCTGATGCTTTAAGCCGCAAGTCTTACTGCAACCACCTCCAGATTCACAAGGTTCAGCCCTCACTTGTTGAAGAATTCAGAAAGCTGAACCTCCATATTGTTCCTCCGGGTGCACTCGCTCCCCCTCCTCCGGAGTTCCGCAAGATGAATCTCCGTGTTGTTTCCCAGGGTTCCCTCTATACCCTGGATGTCGAACCCGATCTCGTGAGCTCCATCAAGACAATACAGGGATATGACTCTGAAGCCCACAAGATTAAGCGCGAACTCAAAGGAGGAAAGCCCTCATTCTTCACTATTACTGATGATGGCGCCTTGTACTTCAAAGGCCGCCTAGTGGTGCCATGTAAGGAGAAGAACCTGAATATGACTCAGAAAGTTATGAAAGAAGCTCATGATACGCCTCTATGTATCCATCCTGGTAGTACAAAGATGTACCAGGACATTCGTCAAAGATTCTGGTGGTCTAACATGAAGCAAGACATTGCTCGATATGTTGCTGAATGTGGCGTTCTTTGTCGTATCAAAGCGAACATCAAAGGCCTCTTTGGAACTCGCAACCTATCTCTATTCCTGAATGGAAATGGGACCATGTTGAAATGGACTTCGTCCTTGGATTTCCCAAATCGCAGAAAGGTAATGATGCTATTCTTGTCGTCATTGACCGGCTTTATAAAGTTGCACATTTTACGGCGGTCAAAGAAGCGATCACTGCTAGTCGACTTGCAACTCTCTACATGTCGAAATTGTTTCAATTCACGGTATTCCATTGGTTATTAGTTCAGACCGTGGCAGCTTATTCACTTCAAGATTCTGGGCAAGTTTCCAAGAAGCTATGGGGACTCACTTATCTTTCAGTACTGCGTTTCATCCACAGTCACAAGGGCAAGTTAAACGTCTCAACCAAATTCTCGAAGACATGCTTCGAGCTTGTGTTATTTCCTTCGGCAAGAAATGGGAGGAATCTCTCCCGTATGCTGAGTTCTCTTATAATAATAGCTATCAAGCTAGTCTGAAGATGGCCCCCTTTGAAGTGTTATATGGACGAAAGTGCCGAACCCCTCTGAACAGGTCAGAAACTGGGGAACGTCCACTCTTTGGTCCGGATATTATCCAACATGCCGAAGAACAAGTCCGCATTATTCGCGAGAATCTCAAGACTGCTCAGTCACGCCAGAAGAGTCAGTATGACCGTCATCATAAAGACATGGTCTATCAACCTGGCGAAAAGGCTTACCTTCGAGTTACCCCAATGAAGGGTGCTCACCGCTTCGGGATCAAGGGCAAACTAGCTCCTCGCTATATTGGCTCATTCACTATTCTGGAAAGGCGTGGAAAAGTGGCATATCAACTGGAACTCCCACCAAACCTTTCTCAGGTTCACGATGTGTTCCACGTGTCACAACTCCGTCGCTGCTTCAAGGACCCAATCCGAGTAGTGGATCATGAAGTGCTCGAATTGCAACAGGACCTCTCATATAAAGAGCATCCGGTTCGCATTCTCGACCAAGCTGAACGTCGCACACGCCAGAAGGCGATCAAGTTCCTCAAAGTCCAGTGGTCGCACCATTCTGAAGATGAAGCCACCTCGGAACGCGAGGATCGCCTGCGTGATGAATACCCCGCACTGTTTCCTTCTACATCCTAAATCTCGGGACGAGATTTCTTGTAGTGGAGGAGATTTGTAACGCCCGGATAATCATGCTACAGTAATCCCACGCTAATCGTGCCATGGCACCTCGGTTACTGTTGCTATCCTCGCAATAATCGGAACCGTTCGAAATTCAAATTCAAATTAATGATACCAATAAAAGTTTCCAAAAATTAAGACTAAAATGTTCGGTGGTTGTCAAATATTACAAAGGTAATTGTGGTGAAGTAAACACATTTTTAGAAAATGTCTAAATAATTTAAACTGATTTAAAATAGGAAAAAGTAAATAAATAAAAGAAAAGAAAACAAAACTAAAACAAAACAAAAGGAAGAAACCCCCCGGGGCTCCGGCCCAGCAGGCCACCGGCCCAACTAGGCCACAACCTGCCAGGCCGGCCCAAATCCCCCTTGCCCCAGCCGGCCACCCACCCCCACTCCTTATCCACTACCCACTCCCCCACCCACTCCACCGACACCCCCCATTCCCCCCCCCCTCATGAAATATCTCCTCCCTCCTCTCCCCGATTGGATCGGGATCGAGGAGGGCACGCCATCACCGAGCGCCGCTCGGCGCCACCCCGCCGCCCGAGCTCGCTGCCCCCCACGCCGGGCGCCGCCGACCTCATCGCCCCTCGCTCATGGCCACCACCTCGCCACTTCATCCTCCTCCCGTGAGGGACCCGCGCCTGAAGCCGCTCGACGCCGGACCTCCCCGCCGGACTGCCTCCCGCTCCGCCGCTTCGTCCCGTCGTCCACCCGACCTCCACCGAGCACACTTGCCCGTCCCCTACGTCCCGATGTGAGCCTTGGCACGGCCAGATCCGCCCTCTTCTCTTCCCTCTTCTCCCGTTGCCGTGGACTGGCCGCCCCCGTCGCACCGGCCTGCTGCCACAAGGCCGGTGCCTCGCGAGGCCACGACGTCGCTGAGCCCCCCTCGGCTCCGCCCTGTCGCCGCCACCGGCCGTCGCCTGATGGCCGCCGCACATCGACGCCACGCCCCTGGTGCTCGGCCGGCCTCGCCTCGCCACGCCTCACCCAAGCACCCGCCTCCTCTGCACACGACCATGCCATGACCGCCGCGCCATACCTCCCCTGCGTCGGCAAAGTGCCGGCGCCACCCCACCTCGCCTCGCTTGGTCGTGGCCGGTGGCCGTCCGCCTGCCCGTCCTTGGTGCCCGGCGGCCTCGTCCTGCTCTGCGGGCGAGTGCCCGCTCGGGTGCGCCCGCACCCGGCGCCCACTAGCGCCCGAACCCGCTAAGGCCCCCTGTGCCAATGACAGTGGGGGCCCACGCCCCAGAACGTTAAAAAAAGAGAATTAAAAATAAAAATAATAAATAAAAATAAAAATGATTTAATAAAATTAATTATTAATTAATTAGTTATCTAATGAATTAATTAAGTTAATTAATCTAGTTTAATTAATTTAATTAACTAGTTAGGTTAATTAAATAGTAATTAAATAAACTAATCTGTAATTAACCTAAACAATGTATGACAGGTAGGTCCCACTGGACCCACTGGTCAGGTTGACCAAGTCAACCCTGTTGACTGCTGATGTCAGCATGACATCATGCTGATGTCATTAATCTGTTTTTCGAATTAATTAAATAATTAATTAAATTCCAGAAATTAATAAAATCTTTAGAAAATCATATCTTTTAATCCGTAACTCGGATTAAAATATTTTCAACATGAAAGTTGCTTCGAACGATGAGACGATTTCGGATACGGAACCCGTTCGTCCACCACACCCCCCTAACCTATCGAACTCGCAACTTTCCCCCTCCGGCTCCTCTGCCCGAAAACGCGAAACACCGGGAATACTTTCCCGGATGTTTCCCCCCTTCACCGGTATCACCACATACCGCGTTAGGGCACGCCTAGCATCACGCTTTGCTTTGTCATGCATCGTCATGCATCTGTTTGCTTAAATATTCATTGTTTCTTCCCCCTCTTCTTTCGCTAGACCCGAGGCCGACGCTGCTTTGCCCAAGACGACTACGGAGTTGACGACCCTCTCTCTTGCAGAGCAACCAGCAAGCCCCCCCTTGATCACCAGATATCGCCTATTCTACTCTATACTTCTTGCATTAGAGTAGTGTAGCATATTCTTGCTTTCGTTATACCTATCCCGATGCATAGCTTTGTCCTTGCTACTATGTTATTACCTTTACGCAATCCTACATGCTTAGTATAGGATGCTAGTATTTCCATCTGTGACCCTACATTCTTGTTAAATCATTTGTGCTATACTATCGGGCTGTGATCACTCGGGAGATGATCATGGGTATATACTATATACTTATACATGATACATGTGGTGGTGAAGTCGGTCGGCTTGTGGGGCACCCATGAGTGGATCTTTGAGGCGGAGCGACAGGGGCAGGTTGAGACTACAGGTGAGAGGTGGGCCTGGCCTGGTCGGCGTTCGCGGATACTTAACACGTTTAACGAGATCCGGTATTTGATCCGAGTCCGCCATTTGGTCTATACGCACTAACCATCTACGTGGGAGTAGTTATGGGTATCCGGCGTCGTGGTATCACCAAGCCTTCGTGACGCCAATGATCGAGTGGCGCGCGCCCGGATTGGAACGTAAGCCTGCTCTTGTATTAAGGGGCTAGTTACGCTTTCGTCACAGACGCATAGCGTGCAGGTGTGCTATGGGCGATGGGCCCGCACCCTGTGGCGCTTAGGTTTAGACCGGCGTCTTGGCCTCTCTGTTGTGCCTAGGTGGGGCTGCGGCGTGTTGATCTTCAGCGGCGGGCATGACCCGAAAAGTGTGTCCGGCCAAATGGGATCAAGCGTGTTGGGTTATGTGGTGCACCCTGCAGTGAGTTAATCTATTGAATAGCCGTGATCTTGATAACAGGACGACTTGGAGTTGTACCTTGACCTTATGACAACTAGAATCGGATACTTAATAAAACACACCCTTCCAAGTGCGGATACAACGGTGGTCGCTCTCACTCGAGGCAATGAGGAGGGATCGCGGGTAGGATTATTGCTATGTGATGCTACTTGGAGGACTACAGACTACTCTACGCTACATCTGCAAGGCGGAGGCTGCGAGCGTAGTCTTCGACGGGATTAGCTATCCCCTCTTATTCGGCATTTCGCATTCAGTCCATCGATATGGCCCTTTACACATATATCCATGCATATGTAGTGTAGCTCCTTGCTTGTAGTACTTTGGATGAGTACTCACGGTTGCCTTGTTCCCCTTTCCCCCTTTCTTTACCCGGTTGCTGCGACGCACGATGGAGCCAGAGGCGAGACGCCACCGTCGATGGCGACTACTACACCGGAGGTGCCTACTACTACGTGCAGCCCGGCGGCGACGACGGGAGTAGTTAGGAGGATCGAGCAGGAGGCATGCGCCTCTTTCGATCTGTATCCTAGTTTGTGCTAGCCTTCTTAAGGCAAACTTGTTTAACTTCTGTCTGTACTCAGATATTGTTGCTTCCGTTGACTCGTCTATGATCGTGCACTTGTATTCGAGCCCTCGAGGCCCCTGGCTTGTATTATGATGCTTGTATGACTTATTTATGTTTTAGAGTTGTGTTGTGATATCTTCCCGTGAGTCCCTGATCTCGATCGTACACATTTGCGTGCATGATTAGTGTATGATTGAATCGGGGGCGTCACATCCCTCTCTCTGTAATGCATGTCAATGTGGCAAACATGTTAGATTACCTTTTGGAACCTCTACTACCATTAGTACTTTTCCTTTTGAGTTACTTCACTGTGATTTATGGACCTCTCCAGTCCCTAGTGTTTTTGGTTATAAATATTATCTTGTGATCTTGGATGATTATTCTCACTATACTTGGACCTTTCCTCTTCGCGCTAAATCTGAAGTACCTGCAATCTTTCTCAACTTTCGACAATATGTAATCACACACTTTGGCTTGCCAATTCGATTTATTCAATGTGATAACGGTCGTGAATTTGATAACACCCAAAACCGCACCTTCTTTCTCTCTCAAGGCATCCTTCTTCATTTTTCATGCCCTTATACATCTTCTCAAAATGGTAAAGCTGAACGCTGTCTTCGCTCTATTAATGATGTTCTTCGCACATTGCTTTTACAAGCTTCTCTTCCTTCCCGTTTTTGGGTTGAAGCCCTTCGCACTGCCACACTACTTCTTAATATTCGACCAACTAAAACTTGCCCTCTTGATTCGCCTTTCCAATCTCTTTTTTTCTCCCACCCTGACTATTCTTTTCTGCGTGTTTTTGGCTGTCTATGCTTTCCCAACATCGCCTCTACCGCCTCCAACAAACTAGAACCACGCTCACTACCTTGCATTCACCTTGGTCTTTCTGATGATCACAAAGGATATCGTTGTTTCGATCCATCTTCTGGTCGTATCATTCTCTCTCGTCATGTCACTTTCGATGAAAATACTTTTCCTTTTTCTGTCACTACAACCACAAAACCAATTCCACCACAATCCTCCACCACCAAAACCCCTTCCCTAGTTCGTCCTTGGTCATCTCTGCTGCCATGGAATCTTGTTCCGTCTCTCTGCCGGAATCGCCACCGTCACCACCCTCCTGCCCGCCCCCACCTCTCCAGAATCGCATCCTCTACCCCAGCCGTCTTTCCCTCACCACATCCTACGACGGCAACCACCTCGACACCCACCACCTCGATTCTTCTTCCTCACCGTTTTCTTCAACGAAAACCCATCGCCACCCAATGCCGTTCTTATACCACCGCTCACCAATGATCATGTCATGTGCACCCGTGGAAAACGAGGATTTCTTCTCCCCACCAAACGTCTCAATCTTACCGCCACCCCAACCATCTCTCCTATTCCAACCAGTTATAAGCGAGCACTTCTTGACCCTCTCTGGCTTTCCGCTATGCGTGATGAATTTGAAGCTCTTCAGCAAAATAATACATGGACTCTTATTCCCAAACCTTCTGATGTTAACATTGTTTCTGGCAAATGGGTTTTTCGTCATAAATGTCATTCCGATGGCACTCTCGCTCGTTACAAAGCTCGTTGGGTGTGTCGTGGTTTCTCCCAGCAGCATGATATTGACTTTGATGAGACTTTTTCTCCTGTTGTTAAACCAAGCACTATTCGTGTTGTTTTTAATCTTGTTGTTTCCTCTTCTTGGCCTATTCATCAACTTGATGTTAAAAATGCTTTTCTTCATGGCACTCTCAATGAAACTGTTTATTGTCAGCAACCCTCTGGTTTTGAGAACCCCTCCTCTCCAAATTTTGTTTGTCTCCTCCACAAATCTCTTTATGGCCTTAAACAAGCTCCTCGTGCATGGTTTCAATGCTTTGCTACTTTTATTAAAACCATAGGCTTTATTCCCTCCAAATCCGATTCTTCTCTCTTTGTTTATCGTCTCCTACTCACACCGCCTACCTCTTGCTTTATGTTGATGATATCATTCTCACGGCTAGTTCGATTCTTTTCTTCAACATACCATCTCTTCTCTCAATCGGGAGTTTTCCATGACAGATCTTGGTCCTCTTCATCATTTTCTAGGTATTCATGTTTCTCGCACAACATCTTCCCTCTTTCTTTCTCAACGATCATACATTTTGGACTTGCTTTCTCGTTCGGTATGTCGATTGTCAACCCTCAGTACTCGGCCGGCGTTGGTGCTAAACCTGTCGGTGATGGTGATCCTCTTTCGATCCTACTTTATATCGTAGCATCACCGGGCGCTCTTCAATATGCCACTCTTACTCGTCTGAAATCTCCTATTCTGTTCAGCAAGCCTGTCTCTTTATGCATGATCCTCGTGCTCCTCATCCGCTCATGTCGACGCATTCTCCGCTATTTAAAAGGCACTCTTGATCACGGTCTCCTTATTAATTCTTCTTCACCTACAAGCTTGACAGTTTATTACGATGCAGGTGGGCAGGTTGTCCAGATACTCGACGATCTACATCCGGATTTTGCGTTTATTTGGGTGATAATCTTGTTTCTTGGTGTTCTAAAAGGCGGTAACAGTTTCGTGTCTTCTGCCGAGGCTGAGTATAGGGCGGTTGCTCACGCTGTGGCCGAGGCGGTGCGGCTACGGCAGCTTCTCGTTGAACTTCATCGTCCGCTCCCACGTGCTACCATTGTTTATTGTGATAACATCTCTGCAGTCTACATGGCTTCCAATCCAGTTCAACATCGTCGCACAAAGCACATTGAGATTGACATTCACTTTGTTCGTGAAAAGGTGGCTCTTGGTGAGGTTCGCGTTCTTCATGTTCCTACAAGTGCCCAATTTGTTGACATTTTACCAAAGGACTCCCGATGTATCGTTCACCGACATACGCTCCAGCCTCAACATTGTTTCACCCGACGTTGAGGCTGCGGGGATCTTAGAGTATAAGTCTATTCGTATTGTAATCTATCTCTATTAGTCTAGTCTTGGAGCCCAAGCTTTGTAATCTATATAAACAGCCCTTGAGGCCCCGATCAATACAACAATTATTTCTCCAATATCTCAATCTATCACATACTCGTATATTTTAACACTTAACACCAGTTGTTTGTGATGCCTACCCGAAGCCCACTCACCAGTGAAGGACAGCCATTCAAAACAGAGCAGAACAAGGGGCGGTGATAAAAAATGACTTCGTGTTTATTATCTTATTCTTATCCATCCAATTCTTTTTGGCATCCCTCGAAAGGGAAAGTCCCGGTCAGCTTCTGGTTTTATAATCATGTCAACGTAAAAGCTCAGCCGGGTGAAAGGATCGCCCTAATTGGCACATTTAAGGTCGTATAAATCACCATCAAGTTTGACGGCTGCTTGACAGAGGACTCGGCTCCACTGAGCTATGAAGATGACACGCACGTAGTACGCACTAGGGATACGGATACCCAACTCTGCAGACCTGCCCGGGCAGTTCTCGGGTTTGCCTTTGCTCAGCTTTTCTTTTGCGGCCGGTTTTGCACAGGCTGCCGCCTCAGTTTTCAACCCTCGAATTGAGAACCTCCAGGCCGAAATTTGATTGGCTGGATTCTGCAGGATTATTTGATGCTGACGATGAATTTCGCCTGAGCCCCAAAGACAATGAATTTCGCATGTGTTGAGATCATCTGGATCGATCCCACCAAACTCACACCTTCCATAGTGGTACAGATAAATGAGAAAATGTCCCAAATTCAAACCAAGAGGATATGAACCTAGTATTGCACGTCCACCCGCCCACTCGTCGATCTAATCTCAGCTCCCTCGCTCGCTTGTAATTTGCATCCCAAAGCTGAAGTTAAATTTTTCGCGAACATGCAAAGCTTGCATATCATTCATTGATAGAAGGAGTGAAATGAGTACAGCCAGGGATACAACCCATGACACGAACGCAAACAGGCGTGGATATAGTGCCCGGAGCAGAGAAAAGGGATGCTCGGACCCAAAAGAGGATATAACACAGCTAAGCCTACCAAACCCACCCAAAACCAAGAGTGGCCAAGCGGAACCAGCCAAAACACCAACATCACCCGAGCCAATACGACGGACTCCGCGAGCAAGCAAGATAGCGCCTTCAAGAAGAAAAACGACGCCGAGACGCCATTGCCATCCGGTCCGGAGGAACCAGACCTAGAGTTTCCCGTGAGCTCGAAGAGGGGCGCAGCTGAAGGCCCTGGCAATGCCTCTAAGAAGGAAACGACATCCGTAGGTGCCGCCGTTGCCAGCACCGGCAAGCCGAGCAGGGATTTCTCCCTGGCCTGAAGCTGAGCAATCCCATAGCCGCCGAATTGAGAACAAATGATGAGGAAGTCAATGTTGGTCGAAACCACCATGTTGGAAGCGGGTTGACGGGGCTGCACCTGTCGTCGAAGGGTTGGCACCGCCTCCGAACCCAAGAGCATTGGATCTGGCAAAAGAAGGAGGTTTTGAGGTGTGTAGGGAAGGGCGGGCGACGAAGCAAACCACGCGGGGTTCTGGACGACGGCGTCTTCAACGCCGACAAGAGGGACTGGAGGGACGCAGATTCAAACTGTCGTGGCCTAGCCGTCGGGACGTGGGCGAACCAGGTGAGCCGGAAGGGACGCAGCCACCCGGTCGCCAAGGTTGGAGCTGCCCAGCAGAGGGCGCCGACGTCGGGGGACACCGGAGAGACGCGGGCCCGAGACCGTTGGGGCCGGAACAACGCCAGCAAGGATCCGCCGAGAGGTGCCCCGTGTGTGCCACATCCCTAGAAGTCTCATCACCTCCATCCAGGAGCTGTCACCGAAGCTCATGGGGGGAGGATGTGCCGTCGAAGAGAACGGCAAGCGTAGGCAACAGTTGGGGAAGACGTCAGCGAAGCGCCGGGAAAGAGACCCAGGGTCGTGCGCGGGGGAGGGGGTGGAGGCGCCCTCGATGGCCGGGGAAGCTCGGGGTCTGGGGAGACACGGCGAGCCCGTCGCGGCGGGGGTGACCGAATCCGATCGCCCAACACGGCCTGGGCACACCGCAGCCTCGCCGGACCGACAAGGGGGAGCCATCGGGGAGGGGGGGGGGGTGCAGAGCAGGGACGGGGGTGGGGAGCACGGGAGGTCAGATCCACCCCGCCACCACCTTCCTAGGGCCCGGCACGGCTTCGCCGGTCGGCCCTATGGCGGCGGCGATGCGGGGGTGGGCGCCGGAGGTGGCCGCTTGCAGCGGCGGCTAGGGTTCCCCTCGTGCCGGGAAGGGGGGGGACTGCGTCACAAACTCACAATCACAGCAACATCAAGCTGGAGTTAAATTTGATCAAACAGTTCAGAGAGCATCCGGGGAAACACTCATGCAGTTACCATGAGCAGCAAGGGATCCGAACCTGATCAGACAGGATCCTCAATGCTGCTGGTGGGTGGTGGCAACATGAGCTATCCATGTCCAACTGACCCCAGCAGTAGGATCTTTGACTGGCACAAGTGATTGACCAGTACTTGAAGCTAAGATGACTAGACTGCAATGATGTGATGAAGAAGGGCCAGTAGTACTTTGCAGCATGATTGCTACACACCACTCATGCATGCAGTCAGTGCACGAGAAAGGCGCTTGCAACGCTGCAATAATTTTCACTGTGGGCGACGCCCCAAAAATAAAATGAACCGGTGGTTATATATGCCAAACAAACTAAAACCACATGTAGAGGGGGAAAAGGCGTAACAGATTGGGCGGCAGGTTAGTTTGTTTGTTTAGGCACAGTGGTACGTAGCTAGCTAGTGCTTGCACCATGCTGCAGCATGGAACAGCAGCAGCTTTGCAAGTGGTTTCCTTGAGCATTTTAAAGGTGGTACAGGAGTCGAGGTGGTGACACCATGCGTAACCAGAACTGAACCCGATCGCCCCCAGTTGGGCAAAGCCCCCAACAACCACCTGCATCGGCCGAATGCTAGTGCCGTCCGTTCGTGCAGTGCGGTGCCCAATCACCCCTTCTTCTGCAACCAAAAGCTAGTGGCGTCTGTGCGGGGCCACATGTCCGATCATATATGTATATATGTGTGCAGCGCCCTGTGCCTGCCTTGGACTGCTCAGAGCAACACATTTAACACACGCAGGTTACTAATACTAGAGAGAGATCGGGAGAAGGCATGGAGAGGGAGATCGGTGCAGAGTATGAGCTGAACGAGATAGATGGTGGCACGTTGCATGGCTCTGTGGGGAGCAGGCTCTCCCTGTTCGCGAGGGAGTTCAAGTGGAGAAGCAGCAGCTGGCATAGCAGCAGCGCCTTGAGGCTCCCCAACAATTGCTATGGCAGCAGCTTCGTCATCGACCCCAATGGAAGGTATGTAAGGTAGAGCTTAGAAGCCAGATAGTGATGATTCAAATGTTGTATTCAAAACCAGTGACTATTAACTGAGTGCTGGCCAATTAGAGAAATTCTGCATGAGAATGATGAGAGATGCGTACCATGCAGAGGCATGGAAGCATGCAGCTAGCTATGCTGCCATGATTCTTGATGTTGAACGTGCTCTGCTATGCTCTGCTGCAGGTGGTACAGGATGTGGTCGAACATGATGTTCCTCTGGTCCATCTACTCTGTTTTCTACACCCCCTTCGCATTCTGCTTCTTCCGGGGCATCCCCGAGCACCTGCTGGACCTCGAGTGCGTGCAGCTCATCTTCCTCGCCGACGTCGCCGTCCACTTCTTCCTCGCCTACCGGGACCCTCACACCCACCGGGTGGTCTACGACCAGCAGAGGATCGCGCTACGGTCAGAGCTCACTTCTCACAGTCAACTCAAGACAGAATGGCAGTTTTCCGAATTTCTGAAAGTGTTCTTGCTTTTTCAGCTACATCAAGGGCAGCTTCGCTCTCGACATGCTCGGATGCTTCCCTTGGGACGCCGTCTACAAGGTAAATTAACTTGGTTCACAATCTCAACTTCTCAAGAACCAGTAGGATTAACATTTCTGCATCGGAAAGAATGAAAAAAAAGTTGATGCACACACACACGACACACCCATGAGGCCATGACACCATTGGTGCTCCTTGTGTGATCAGTTTACGGGGAGGATGGAGGTGGTGAGGTACCTGGTGTGGCTGCGGCTGTACAGGGCGAGGAAGATCCAGGGCTTCTTCAAGAAGATGGAGAAGGACATCCGCATCAGCTACCTCTTCACGCGGATCGCGAAGCTGGCCACCGTGGAGCTCTACTGCACGCACACCGCCGCCTGCGTCTTCTACTACCTCGCCACCACGCTGCCTCCGGCGCGCGAGGGGGGCACCTGGATCGGGAGCCTCGCCATGGGCGACCAGAGCTACATCAACTTCAGGAAGGTCGACCTGCTCACCCGCTACATCACCTCCCTCTACCTCGCCATCGTCACCATGGCCACAGTCGGTAATAAGCATTCTCGACGCCATGCATGTCCCATGTGTAACATAGCAGTTCTTGATCTGACACAGAAACAAAAAAACGGTATGTGCAGGTTATGGTGATGTCCATGCGGTGAACCCGAGGGAGATGGTGTTCATCGTGGTGTACGTCTCCTTCAGCATGCTGCTCGGGGCCTACCTCATCGGGAACATGACGGCGCTCATCGTCAAGGGGTCCAGGACCGAGCACTTCCGGGACAAGATGACGGAGCTCATCCGGTACATGAACAGGAACCGGCTGGGCAGCGACATCCGGTCCCAGGTGAAGGCGCACCTGCTGCTGCAGTACGAGAGCAGCTACAAGAGAGACAGGATCGTCGACGACATACCGGCCGCGGTCCGATCCAAGGTACTGTTGAGGGCTTCAGGCTGATTTTTCTCTGACCAAATAATACAGATGAGAAGTTTTGATTAGTTTGAGCATTTTTGTTTTACACATCTCACAGACACTGTACCTGGACACGGTCTCAAAAGTGCACCTGTTCAGAGGATGCTCAGAAGACTTCCTGAGCCAGATTGTAAGAACTTGAGTAGACTCATGCTTGTCTCACTGCAATTTATCTCAGGTGGACAATTCATCTAACTCTTCGGTTGATGGTTTCAGGTGGTTAAAATACAGGAAGAATTCTTCCTCCCTGGGGAAGTTATTTTGGAGCAAGGCACTGTGGTGGATCAGATATACATTGTGGCACATGGATGTCTGGTACTACTTTTCACTGAATTTAACAATCTCCGTAAACCAATACAGAGAACATAACTCTACTGTATTCCTGACATTCACCTATCATGTTCCATGTGATCTTACAGGAAGAGATCAGCGCCGCCGGAGAAAGCGGATCAGAAGAAATCGTCTCAGAACTGCTGCCCTACGACATAGTCGGTGACGTCGCCGTGATCTGCAACACTCGACAGCCATACACAGTTAGAGTCAGTGAACTCTGCAGCCTCTTGAGAATTGACAAGCAGTCCCTGACTGGTATCTTGCAAATGTACCTCAAGGATAGCCGTCAGATACTGAGCAACCTACTCAAGGTACATCCTAATTTAGCAGTAGAATCATAGTAAATATTAGCGCTCCGACGCAAAATATTAGCGGTACTGAAGCATTTCTTCTGCAGGGAAAACGAATCGAGTCAAAGGGGAAGCAACTAGAATCAGATATCACATACCTTATAGCAAAGCAAGAAGCTGACCTGGTCCTTGGAGTCAACAATGCTGCCTACCATGGAGACTTGTTTCGGTTGAAAGGCTTGATCGGTGCAGGAGCAGATCCGAGTAAACCGGATTACGACGGCAGGACCTCCTTGGTACGTGAACCCTTGTAGTCTTGTAGATCAATCGTCAGTGAAACTATTACATGAGTTCCACTCGCTAACTAGTAAAAGTTCACTGCAAAAATCATCAGTCAATATTCAATTTACACAGTAACAACTCTTCAACTTTTCTCACATCTTTGACTTGCAGCATCTGGCTGCTTCAAGAGGATACGAAGATATCGTCAGGTTTCTTATCCAGCGAGGAGCAAACGTCAACAGCATAGGTGCGATTTCCTTTTTATTTATTTTTATTTACAGAAACAGTTCAAAACAGTAGTATTCCCTCCGTCCGGAAATACTTGTCATCAAAATGAATAAAAAGGGATGTATCTAGATGTATTTTAGTTCTAGATACATCCTTTTTTATCAAAACAAGTATTTTCGGACGGAGGGAGTATGAAGCAACTAACACACACATCTAAAAATGCAGATAAGTCTGGGAAGTCGCCGCTGCTGCAAGCGGTGAAATCAGGGCACGAGAGGATCATCTCGCTGCTGGTGGCGCACGGCGCAGCGCTGAACCTGGAGGACGCGGGAGGCTACTTGTGCAGGGTGGTCGCCCAGGGCAAGATCGACCTGCTGAGGAGGCTGCTCAGGTTCGGCATCGACCCCAACTGCAGGAACTACGACCGGAGGACGCCGCTCCACGTTGCCGCCAGCGAGGGCCTGCACCTCGTCGCCGGGATGCTGGTGGAGTTTGGTGCTGACCTAGTGGCCGCGGACAGGTGGGGCAACACCCCGCTCGACGAAGCACGACGGTGCGGCTGCAAGCCGCTGGTTAGGATCCTGGAGCAGGCTAGAGCTGCTGCTGCTGCCGCTGCCGCTGCTGCCGATCAGTCATTAGGTTTATCAGTCCATTTGGTTGGGAGGACATCTGTAGACTGTAGTTCATGTAGGCCAGGGTAGGAACTATTATTGGAATGCAATATTCTTTCTGAGAGCATCTATCACGGTTCAATGCAAAGAGATGTAGCACCCCAGATGCCATCGCAAAGATGTGTATCCAGTGTGAGATTAACAATGGCAGGCAAAACAAACGGATGGCATGTCAATTCACTAACCAACCATTTCATTACTCGAGAGGTGGGTTTTCACGCTCAACAATCCATCAAAACTAGAAGACAGCAGATGGCCTACTCATACTACTACCAACATAGTACAGTACTACCTGTACTATGTCCCCTCAGATGATTTTGATTTGAAACGGTGTCAAAATTCAAAAAAAGGAGCACCACATTCGGATGTTTGAACCCGAGCCAACGGCCTGTACAAATCCACCTCATGTCCCCATCACCAGCCAAAATATTAAACATGTCACCAAGCTAACGCAACAGCGGAGCAAACAGCATCGTTGGGAAATGAGAGATTTCCCATGGTTCAAGCATCACCAGTCACCACCATCACGAGTCGGAAGCTTTCATCATCACCACTATATCGAGTCAGAAGCTTTCATCGTGGCTTTGTAGCTGCAACCAGGGCACATGTAGTCCTCGATTCCGTTCGCCATCTCAGCAGTCACGCCAACACACTTGCCGTGGAACCACCTCTGACAGTGGTCGCAGCCAATCCATAGGTGCCCGTCGTTAGCGCTGTAGATCTCCTTGCAACCGGCACACTTGGTTATAGCTTGATCCTCGCCGCCTCCACTCTCTTTGCCACCATCCTCTTCCTTGAGCATTGGCCGGTCCTCCATTACCGTCCAGCTGTTAAAATCGGCGTAGTTATCTTCCTTGGGCGTCGGCAGGGCCGGTGTCACCGGCTTGCAGTTAGAAGTGAATTGGTATGGTGGCTGGAAAGGGATGCAGAATGAGTGATAATTGATAAAGCCTGTGTTTGATATGGACAACAAATAAGGAATGTCGTGTGGTCAGCGCATGTTTACCTGGGAGCTGGACTTATTTTTCCTGCTGCCGTTGGGGGTCTGTGCTTGCCTCTCATAGCTTCCTGTCACAGCTTCATAGACAGTGGGAAGACGATTGATCAACCTGAAGAGCTGTTCCCTGCAACCAAAATACAAGTGCCACTTCAGCTCTCCATGATAGCAATCAGTACTTCGTACCAAACTAAACACCGTACTCCGGATACACCTATCTAGGCTGGCATAGAAATGACATGCATCACAAAACAAGCTCTGTTCAGAAGCAAGAACGTAAAGGAGAACCATGCTACATAGGTTCAGAACCCAGCCCTATCATTGCAACTTTAGAAGACAGCAGCAGTTCATTAAGTAGGTATGATGGTTTAACTCAAGAAGTTGCACAAATCTGTCAGCATGAGTTGAAGTGAATAGAAAATTGGTCCTCCAAGTTTGGTTCTTAGACAAGAACAAGCAGAAGGAATGTTGCCCATCTTACCCAAAGAAGGCCAAGTTTAAAAAACACATTACATCTAGCCCATTTTTGCTGAAGACAAAATGAATGGCTGGAAATGATAATGACAATACTGCAATCTATGCACCATAAAAAAATGTGAAACTGTTACAAAATTATCCAACAATCATGACATATACTACCTCCGTTCCTAAATACAAGACATTTTAGAGACTTGTACAGAAGGAGTAGAAGATACTTCTTTAGGGGATATAAATACAATTGAAAATGTAAACGATGAAGCATTCGACGATTGAAGTTAGGACATCACTATAGACAGTAAGAAATGCTTAAATACTATGATTTCTTGAAATATACAGCAAGCTAGATAAGAATATCAGTACTGATACTTTTTGATCAGCTTTTTTCTTCGTTCAGACATCATTCAATTAGTAGAGATTTATATTCAACTAGTGAAAAGATTCAAATATTTATCATAACACTCTGCACTTGTTGGGTTACAAGAATTGTAAAGAGGTGTATGCACCTAACAACTAATTCTAGGCTCTATGAGAAATAAGAAGGTAAAAGAGAGAAAGGGCATTTTAAAAAATAAGGTCCATTATCTGAATGAACTATGACACAGATTAACAAAAGGACCTAAGACTCACAGATTTACATACATTACAAATTCTCATTGAGGTATTTCCAAATGAAAATGAAATGAAATGTATGACACAGTGCTGAACGTCTTTGTGCATAGTAAGTTGTAGCAAGCAAATCATGGACTGTATCACGCAATACATTCAACGCATAGAATGTCCTGCTTGAAAAAGAAAGAGATTGTAAAAGAAAAGAAGAAATATAGCATTTGCAGTAAAGAAAAGCAGCATACCTGCCAACTCTGTCAAATGAGACACGACCCGCGTGGTAAAATGCTATGGACATTAACCATGCATCACTATGAATAGCTATCATAGATAGCCAAACTTTCTTGGGTGTAACATCACGAGCAAAGTTTATCCCACATACTGGCTCAGGAAGTTGAACAGGGATCTCCTCAGGTAGTTGACTCACTTCCCAGGTCCCATCAGGCAGTCCAAAGAGGCACAAGGCCTTCTCGTCTGGCAAATAAAGGGTCATCACAAGTCAGAGTTGTGCCTACGAAGATGGCAACCTTGTTCATTCCACAAGTAACCCAGAAAACGACATAACACAAAATGAACATGCTAGTGCATGCAGTATCATAAATTTAATGAAAACCCAGAAGCACATACAAGCTGATGCCGACACAGAGTACAGCAACAGTACGCATTTTGCAGTGACACCCAACTACAGACAGGCAACTAGGAAATTCGGGACTTCCAATTCTGCAGCTCAATCCTTTGGCCACTCAAAGCTCGACAGGCAATTCCAATTTACTCACATTGTTACTTTGTTAGTATTCATGGCAATTTCTCTAATTTACAGCTGAATATAAGCAGAAGTGATGGTTAAATGTTCTGGTATCTCAATCAGATAGGGCATACAGAATTTCAATTGCACCAAGCTCGCAATTCTGCCATGATTTGACTCCCTGACTATTAAATTTGACTCATCACTCATTAGCAAATTCGTTCCATCGGAGACTACCGGAATTAGTTCATCAATCATTCCACTGGTAAGTGGTAACGCAATAAAAACTACCAATATTACGGAATCAGCAACTGCATCGAGCATCACGAGGCAATCAAATAACGTCAGTGAAACTACATATTATTAACCTTGGGGTTGCCTCTGTACATATTTCTACCTGCTAATAGATGAAAACCACAAATTCCATCTGCCCCAAAATCAACATCAGAAGAAGTAAGGAAACTCACCAGGGTCGCACTGCTCGTAGAACTCCTCCACATCTGCGGACCAATAATTAACAGATTAAAACAACCATCAGCGTGAAAAAACCCCGTACCAAAATCCACACCAGAGAGGGGGAGGGGGGACCTTCGGTGAGGGCCTTCACAATGCCGGCGCGGCGGCCGCGGTACTGCCGGAAGACGAACTCCGGGGAGTGCCCGTTCGGGTGGACGGCAGACGAGAGGACGCCGTCGGCCATCGCCAGCACCGCACCCAGTACGAGGGCCGCCGGAAATAGGGTTTTGATGGTGGAGGGGGAGGGGATTCCACTACTTGCCCAATCAGAAGGAGCAGGAAAGCCGGGTGATTTATTACGTTCGTGGCTTCGCGAGAAAGCCGCAATTTGAGATTTTGAAGGTTGGCGAAGTGGGGCCGGGTGGAGTTCGGAACCGGATCCTCTAACATTGAGCAGGAATGTTAGAGAAGTTACAATACTCTAATTTTCCTTCTTTCTATTCATATGATTATGATTAAAATGATTTAAATTAATTTACAAATTAATGATCTACCGTGTATATTTATAGTAATTACATGCAAACAAATTGATGGTGAAATAAAATAAAATTTAAATTATTTATATCTACAGTAAATACCAACACTAAACAACCTATTAACTATCTACTAACGGTCCCTAAATTTCCTTCTTTATTTTACACTAGGCTAACATTGTAGCACCGTGACATTCCTTCTCAATGTTAGAGGATCCGGTTTCGTGGAGTTCATGAGTCCCCCGTCTTTACTCCTGACTGTGAAGCCACGCTTGAGGCTTTTTTCTTTTTTGAAAGTACGCCGTATTTTTATAGAGGGGGAGAAAATATTATACAAGAATTCGCGTTGTGACTAGAAAGCCTACACGGAAACTCCGGCTCTGAAAGGAAACAAAAGCCTACTCTCTCACGCCCGAGGCTGCATTGGTTTCCTTTTACGTGCAATAGTTTTTCGTTACGTGCAACAAGTGCGTATGTAAGTGTCTGGTTTACCTTTGAGAGACGAAGTCGGCATATCAACGTCTTGTACTCGACGGGAATATCTCCTCCTACTGAACGTGCATCGTCAAAAATCCTTAAATAAATCCAGGAATAAATGTGAGCACTAGGACTTGAACCCTGATGTGCTGGGAATACCAGCGTCCACCTAACCATCTATCCACACGTTGGTTTGCAACTGTTTGTTTTTCTGATTATAGTTTTTAGAAAAAAGAGAATTATCCCAAGTTCTGCATCATTTCAATGTGGACAATCGTAATCTTGTTTTTCTCATGGATGTTATATATCATTCAGGGCATCTCTAAAGGATTAAGAAGTGAAAAAAAAGTCACCATGAAGGGCAAAGCCCTTCTCCTTATATATCCATGGATTATCAACACAGGCGGTTCCGAAAAATGGTTGTGCCGGGCCGAGTATTAACGTCATAAGCTTTGAGGGGGAAAGGGGAACCGCCGCCTGCCCATATACGAAAACCTCGTTCAAAGCCTGATTTTGCATTAGTGCTTGAGCAGGTAACGAATATGTCTGGTCTATATGCTGCATGTTCCTGCAAGATTTTGTATGGACGTGTTTTTATTCTAAATGAAAATACAGCTTAAACATAGAACTTACGAGGTCAAGGATATTCCATGGATTCTTCTCCTTTCTTTTCATCTTGAGCTAGGCGGTGCATCCAACAATTGTGAACGACTCTTTCCATCTAGGGGGGCAACTTGTTTTGCCCATGTGAGAGCTGGACTAGACACATTTTCTAGATGTTGCACTAAGTAGGTGTTGGATTTCAAGCTGGTGTTAAAGATTATAAATTGACTTATTATGCCCTAGAGCATGACACTAGGGATACTGATATCTTGGCAGCATTTTTAAGTAAGTCCTCAGCCCGGGGTTCCGCCCGAAGAAGTAGGGGTTGCAATAGCTGCCGAATCTTCTACTGGTACATGGACAACCGTTTGGACTGGTGGACTTATCAGTCTTGATTGAAACTTGGTTTAGTATTGAGATCTTCCAACGTTTAGTATTAAGGTTCTTTCTCTTCTAGCCCTCGAGTAACATTTATCCGTTGAGCGACGGCCCTTCCACTCGGCACTGTCGGATCCCTAAGGTCGACTTTCATCTCTACTCCACAGGTGAGTCTTGCATTCGAGCTCCCTTTTGACTTTGCACTCAAGGATCAATGCCCGTTTGGCCCGAGGAAACCTTTGCATATCTCCGTTACCTTTTGGGAGGTCTATGCCCCATAAAAACTGTCTACCTGAGACTGTTCCTTGCCCGTGGGTCTGACACAAGGTTAGAATGCGAGTTCTTCTGATATTGACAAAGGTGTTAGGATCGAGTTCCTAAGGACTAGAGGGGTTGAATAGTCCTATCAATAAAAACTATACCCAATTCTATAAGTTGGCGGTTTTAAGCTACAAGCTGCTAGGTTGGTCCTTAGGGATACACTTAACAAACACACTACAAAGAGTATGGCAGCGAAATAAAGTAACTTGCAAGAAAGTAAAAGTTGAGTAATGCAAACACAAAGGGCTCGATGATGTCTCTATGGTTCAAATAGTTGGCACTATTCTACTACACCTTGATAGGGCTTCGAGCCAAATGGCTTTAAGATCGCAAGGATCCTGAGTGTTTAGCCCATGAAGTAAAAACAACTAGTTCCATCTTGGCTTGTACCGAAAAGCCTCACTATGGGGTAGATCTTCACAATGTACGTTAGCTCTGAGTTCTCACAAACTCTCGATTCCTTCACAATGTGATGGTTGAAGGCTATCAAGTGAATCCTAACCATCTGGGATACGCAGAACCTTCAAGAGTAACAAGCAAAAGAAAGACGCTTGGTAAAACTCCTCAAAAGATGCTTAATCAAAGTACTTCTCAAGAACCGATAGGATCTCTCTCTAGCACACAAGGATATTGAGTGGTATAAGAAGAGAGGATGTATGGAGTTCAAGAAGAAGAGAGGAGCTTGGTCTTCAAAGAATCATGCAAGTGTTCTTCGAATCACCAAACACTTCATTTCTTTTCTTCCTCCAAGAGACTCTCTAGACTTGAACTTGTGGCAGTTGGAAGACTTAGAATATGTTTGTGATGTTGCAACGGCTTCCCACAATAAAGGTTTTGCAAGTATATATCTGACTGTTACTTAAAAAGTAAATTTCCTGAAAGTGGGAAGTGAAAAATCTGGCGATACCAGTACCTACCGATAGATCTCCTACCACCAAAATTGGTGCAATGATACACGGTATAAAGGTGCCAAACATTTTGCTGCAAGTATACATTGCAATATACACTCATAGGGGTCCACCGTGGCAGCATTTTGTGAGGTAAGAGAGTGAGAGAGAAGAGAAGAATGGATGCACATGAGACAAGATTCTCTTTCTCAATATTGCATTTTATTTTTCTTATGATATTTTGAACGACTCGTAACAACTGAATCAAATTTCTGTTCTCATTTTTTTACATATTGGAATTCATGGTGATGAGATATAAAAAACGATTTTGAATATATTTTACATGATTTTCAAAAAAACTGATTTCACTCATATAAAAACATATTTCACTCATTTCAAACAAATAATTTCACTAAATTAAGATAGCAAAATTTACGCAAATCAAAAAAGATTTCAGTCATTTGAAAAAGTTGATTTTACTCGTTTAAAAAACATATTTCTCTTATTTCAAACCACTGGTTTATCTCAATCAAATAAATAATTTCACTCATTCCAAAGTTGATTTCAAACATTTAGAAAAATGTTTCACTCGTTTCAGTTGGTTTCACATATAAAGAGAAAGCACCGAACCTGTTTTTCAAAAACTCACATTCATATATTTAAAAAAATTAGTTTCACACACTAAGACAATAAATTTGACATAACTGATTTCAATTCTTTCAACAACATACTTGAACCCTTTTGAGAAACAATTTTCACTCATTTCAGTTAACCGAGTCCACTTATTTAAGAAAACGATTTCACTCATGAAAGTGCGTTATATCGACTAGAGGGGGGGTGAATATGCGATTTTTATGAATTCTTCACTGAGGAATTTCAGGGTGAGGAAATTCCTAAGCGAAGAACTACTTGCAGCGGAATAAGTACTCAGATGCAAACATAACAGAACATATGCATGGTCATCATGATGAAATGTAAACACATAGAGTACAAGAAGCGTAAACACAGGATAACACAGGATGAAGACAAACATACTGAAGAAATTGAACTGAGGAAATTGAGAAAATCTTCAGTCAAAGTCTTTAAACAGATATTGTGACGCCCCCGATTCAACCGTACACTAATCATGCACGCAAATGTGTATGATCAAGATCAGGGACTCACGGGAAGATATCACAACACAACTCTAAAACATAAATAAGTCATACAAGCATCATAACACAAGCCAGGGGCCTCGAGGGCTCGAATACAAGTGCTCGATCATAGACGAGTCAGCGGAAGCAACAATATCTGAGTACAGACATAAGTTAAACAAGTTGCCTTGAGAAGGCTAGCACAAACTGGATATAGATCGAAGAGGCGCGGGCCTCTGCGCAGGATCCTCCTAAACTACTCACGGTCGCCGCCGCCGGGCTGCACGTAGTAGTAGGCACCTCCAAAGTAGTAGTAGTCGCCATCGACGGTGGCGTCTGGCTCCTGGGCTCCATCGTGCAGTTGCAGCAATCGAGTATAGATAGGGGAAAAGGGGAAACAATGCAACCGTGAGTACTCATCCAAAGTACTGCAAGCAAGGAGCTACACTACATATGCATGGATATATGTGTAAAGGGCCATATCGATGGGTGAGCTGCAGAATGCCGAATAAGAGGGGATAGCTAGTCTTATCGAAGACTACGCTTCGGTCACCGTCTTGCAACAGTAGAAGAGGGTAGGTTGAAGTCCTCCAAGTAACATCACATAGCAATAATCCTACCCGCGATCCCTCCTCATATCCCCGAGAGAGCGACCACCGGTTGTATCCGCACTTGGAAGGTGTGTTTTATCAAGTATCCGGTTCTAGTTGTCATAAGCTCAAGGTACAACTCCAAGTCGCCCTGTTATCAAGATCACGGCTATTCGAATAGACTAACTTCCTGCAGGGTGCACCAACTTACCGTAACGCTTGATCCCATTTGGCGGACACACTTTCTCGGTCATGCCCGCCGCGGAAGATCAACACGCCGCAGCCCCACCTAGGCACAACAGAGAGGCCAAGACGCCGGTCTAAACCTAAGCGCACGAAGTGGGCCCATCGCCCATAGCACACACAAGACGCTGCGAGGGCGGCCGGAAGCGACCTAGCCTAGCAGGTGTTCTAGTCCAATCCGCGCGCCGCCTCGTCGCCGACGTCTGAAGTGCCGGCTAATACCACGACGCGGGATACCCATAATCGCTCCCGCGTAGATGGTTAGTGCGTATAGGCTCGTAGCCAACTCAGATCAAATACCAAGATCTCGTTAAGCGTGTTAAGTATCCGCGAACGCCGAACAGGCCAGCCCACCTCTCTCCTAGGCGGTCTCAACCTGCCCCTGCCGCTCCGCCTCAAGATCCACTCGCGGGTGCTCCACCGGCCGACCCGACTTTAGTCTCCACATGTATCATGTATAAAGTATATAGTATATACCCGTGATCACCTCCCGAGTGATCACGGCCCGATAGTATAGCACGGCATACGGACAAGAATGTAGGGCCACAGATGAAGGTACTAGCATCCTATACTAAGCATATAGGATTGCGGTAAGGTAACAATGAAGTAACAAGGACAAAGCTATGCATCATGATAGGTATAATGAAGCAATAACATGCTACACTACTCTAATGCAAGCGGTATAGAGGAGAATAGGCGATATCTGGTGATCAAGGGGGCTTGCTGGTTGCTCTAGCAAGAGAGAGGGTCGTCAACCGTAGTCGAACCGGGCAGCAGCGGCGTCGGTCTCGGTGTCTAGCGGAAGAAGAGGGGGGAGAAACAATGAATATTTAAGCAAACAGATGCATGACGATGCATGACATGACAAGTAATGATGCTAGGCGTGCCCTAACGTGGTATGTGGTGGTACCGGTTAAGGGGGGAAACATCCTGGAAAATATCCCCGGGGTTTTGTGTTTTCGGGCAGAGGAGCCGGAGGGGGAAAGTTGCGGGTTCGATAGGTTAGGGGGGTGTGGCGGACGAACGGACTGCGTATCCGGATTCGTCGTATTTTTCTGAGCAACTTTCATATAGAAAATATTTTCATCGGAGTTACGGTTTAATTACTATGAATCTCTAAAGGTTTAAACATTTTCCGAATTAAATAAATTAATGAAATGGAATATGCGTCAAGATGGCATATGCGTGATGTCGTGATCAACGATTCGGTTGATGGTCAAATTGACATGGGGACCCACCTATCATAGACATGGGTTAAACAGGTTCAAACTAATCTAAATTCAGTTATTAAACCATCGGGCCCACTGTCATTGTCTAATTTAGATTAAGTAAACTAATTTAATTAATTCCGTTAATTAGGGGTGGGCCCCACCGGTCGGTGGTGGGGTTGCCAAGTCGGCAGGGTTGATTGGTCAACCCAGTCAACTAGTGTCCCAGGCCCCACCGGCGGTGAGACAAAGGCGGGGCCATCGCGCCACGTCGGCGTCGGGCCGAGACAACTCCGGCGACCAAAAACGCGGCGGAGCGGCTCGGTACTTCACCGGAAACGGGCTACGGGGCACCAAATCGGGCGCGGCCGGGCTCTGGGCAGCCTCTTGGCGCGCGTCCGATGGAGGGGAGCACGACAGCGTGGGTGGCCGGAATGGTCGCCGACGACGAGCGCGGCGGGCTGCAGTTCGGGCGCGGACGAAGATGGCGACACGGCGCGTTTTGGGGCGAACGGGAGGGCTAGGATGGAGCTGCGCGACGCGCTGAGCACAAAGGGCTCGGCCCCCGTGACCATTTGGTCACCGGAAGGGCGCCGGCGACGCGCGCGGGCGGCGGCGTAGTCGGGAGCTCGAGGAGAGTGGAGCTGGGGCGAGCTAGCGAAGAAATGGAGAGGTTGGGGAGGATCTACGGGGCGTGAGGAGCGAATCCGACACGAGCCCGTGACCATTTGGTCACTGGAGACTCGTCGGCGACGGGTCCGCGACGGAGCGCCGGTGCTTCAGCGGCAACTAGCTAGGGGCGGCGAGGGAGCTAACGGAGATGGGCGGAGATGGGGAGCTCACCGTGCGGCACGCAAGATGGCCCTTGGGAGTTTAGTAGCCGGAGAGTCGACGGCGCTCGTCGGAGATCGTCGGGATCCGGGAAGAAGACGAGGTTGGGGCAGCGTTCCATGGTGCTCGGCGTCCTGCGTCTTGGCGTGAGGCGAGTCGAGGGAGGCGGAGCGAGCGGACGCGTCGGAAGGGCTTGGAGGTCGCGGTGGTCGCGAGTACTACGGCGGCGAGGCCATGGCGGCGCTCTGTTGCGGTGGGGAACGAGGGGGCGAGGTGCGGTGGATCTGTAGGGGAGAGGGAGAGGCGCGGGGGCCGAGGACGAGCGTGGGGGCGAGTGGGAAGGGGAGACCGAGGGGGCACGGCGTCGGCGTCCTTATCCACTCGCCGTCGCCGGCGAGAGGGTGCGGCGGGGACGCGCCCCTGTTCCGACCCGGGTCGGGGGAACAGGGAAAGGAGGCGGCAGGGGGGGAGGCGGGCCGGTTCGGCCGGATGGGCAGTGGGCTGTTACGGCTGGTTATGCCCGATTGGCGAGGGTTTTCCCCTTTATTTATTTTGTTTTATTTTATTTATTTACCTTTCTGTTTTAATCCATTTAATCATATCTAGGCATTTTATAAAAATGGGTTTGTTGCACCATAATTAACTTTGTAATATTTGACAACCCCCGAACTATTTAGTTTTAAATTTTCGAAAACTTTTATTGTCATCATAAATTTGAATTTGAATTTCGAAACAGTTTTGATTTAACCCGTGATTAACTACAGTGACAGAGGTGACGTGGCACCATCAACGTGAGATTACTGTAGCATGATTATCCGGGCGTTACAAATCTCCTCCACTACAAGAAATCTCGTCCGAGATTTAGGAGGTAGAAGGAAACAAAGGGGTATTCATCACGAAGACGATCCTCGCGTTCCCGGTGGCCGTCTTGAGTGATTCGACCATTGGACCTTGAGGAACTTGATCGCCTTCCGGCGTGTGCGGCGTTCAGCTTGGTCGAGAATGCGGACGGATGCTCTTTATAGGAGAGGTCTGTTGCAATTCGAGCACTTCATGGTCCATCGCTCGGATTGGATCCTTGAAGCAGCGACGGAGTTGTGACACGTGGAACACATCATGAACACGAGAAAGGTTCGACGGAAGCTCCAGTTGATATGCCACTTTTCCACGCCTTTCGAGAATAGTGAATGGGCCAATATAGCGAGGAGCTAGCTTGCCCTTGATCCCGGCGGTGAGCACCCTTCATTGGTGTAACGCGAAGATAGGCCTTTTCGCCAAAGTTGATAGACCATGTCTTTATGATGACGGTCATAATTACTCTTTTAGCGTGGTCGAGCAGTCTTGAGATTCTCGCGAATAATGCGGACTTGTTCTTGGCATGTTGGATAATATCCGGACCGAAGAGTGGGCGTTCCCGATTCGACCAGTTCAGAGGGTTCGCACTTTCGTCCATATAACACTTCGAAGGGGCCATCTTGAGACTAGCTTGATAGCTATTATTATAAGAGAACTCAGCATACGGAGAGATTCCTCCCATTTCTTGCGAAGGAAATAACACAAGCTCTAAGCATGTCTTGAGAACTTGGTTGACACGTTCAACTTGCCCTTGTGATCATGCGGATGAAACGCAAGATCTTGAAAGATAAGCGAGTACCCATAGCTTCTTGAAAACTTGCCCGAATCTTGAAGTGAATAAGCTGCCACGGTCCGAACCGATAACCAGTGGAATACCGTGAAGTGAAACAATTCTGGACATATAGAGAGTTGCAAGTCGACTAGCGATGATCGTTTCTTTGACCGCCGAAAATGTGCAACTTTAGAAAGCCGGTCAATGACGACAAGAATAGCATCATTACCTTTCTGCGACTTGGGAAATCCAGTGACGAAGTCCATTTCAACATGGTCCCATTTCCATTCAGGAATAGAGATAGGTTGCAGAGTTCCAACAGGCCTTTGATGTTCTGCTTTGATACGACGGCAAACGTCACATTCAGCAACATAACGAGCAATGTCTTGCTTCATATTAGACCACCAGAATCTCTGACGAATGTCTTTGTACATCTTCGTACTACCCGGATGGATACATAGAGGCGTATCATGAGCTTCTTTCATAACCTCCTGAGTCATATTCAGGTTTTCCTTCTTACACGGCACCACTAGGCGGCCTTTGAAGTACAAGGCGCCATCATCAGCAATAGTGAAGAATGAAGGATTTCCTTCTTTGAGGTCGCGCTTAATCTTGTAGACTTCAGAGTCATATCCCTGCATTGTCTTGATGGAGCTCACGAGATCGGGTTCGACAGCCAGGGTATAGAGGGAATCCTGGGGAACAACACGGAGATTCATCTTGCGAAACTCGAGGAGGGGAGCGAGTGCACCGGAGGAACAATATGGAGGTTCAGCTTTCTGAATTCTTCAACAAGTGAGGGCTGAACTTTGTGAACTCAAGGTGGTTGCGAGAAGACTTGCGGCTCAAGGCATCAGCCATTACATTAGCCTTGCTCGGGCGTATAGGAAATACCCAAATCAAGTGCGCAGCAGTCTCCATCCATCTCTACCGATGGAGGTTCAGGTCTGGCTGAGTAAAGCAGATACTTCAAACTTTGGTGGTCGGTGAAGATCTCGCAACGATTACCGAGTAGGTAATGTCGCCCTGTTTTAGCGCATGAATGACAGCAGACAAGTTCGAGGTCGTGAACTGGGTAGTTCTCTTCGTGAGGGCGCAATTGCCGCGAGGCATAAGCAACCACTTTGCGCTCTTGCATTAGGACACAGCCTAATCCTTGACGGGAAGCGTCGTAGTAAATGACGAAGTCCTTAGTATCAGGAGGAGCTAGCACTGGGGCAGAAGTCAACTTGTCTTTGAGTGCCCGGAAACTTTCCGACATTTATCATCCATTGGAACTTGACGCCCTTATGCAACAAAGTTAGTCGAGGCTGGCAATCTTGGAGAAGTTCTCGACGAGTCGACGGCAATAGTGGCGAGACCGAGAAAACTTCGACTTGCTTAACGTTCTTGGAGGAGTCCAATCGAGAATAGCCTGAACTCTTTCGGGGTTGACGGCAATACCATCCTTAGAGATGACATGCCCAAGATAGGTTACTTCGGAAGCCGAATTCACATTTGGAGAACTTGGCATAAAGTTGATGCTCTCGTAGCTTTTCCAAAGACAAGGCGAAGATGTTCAGCATGCTCTTCTTCGTTCTTAGAAAATACCAGGATATCATCCGGATAAACCACGACGAACTTGTCGAGGTAATCCATGAATATATAGTTCATCGGCTAGAGAAGGTGGCGGGAGCATTGGTTGCCGAAGACATGACGGTGTACTCGTATGAACCATAACGAGTCACAAAGGCGGTCTTGGGGATATCCTCCTCACGAACACGGATCTGGTGGTAACCCAACCTCAAGTCGAGTTTCGAGAACACTGACGAACCAGTCAGTTGATCATACAGATCATTGATCCGAGGAAGAGGATACTTATTCTGAATGGTAGCTTGATTTATAGGACGGTAGTCTTGGACCAATCGGTTTGTCCCACCCTTCTTCTTGACAAAGAGAGAAGGTGCTCCCCAGGGAGAGCAACTTGGGCGAATGAAACCACTTTGAAGAGATTTGTCGATTTCCTCCTTGAGCTCAAGGAGTTCATGCAGCGACATCTTGTAGGGTCGCTTGGCTATAGGAGTGGTGCCTGGTTTCAAGTCGATGATTAATTCGACAGCTCTAGCGGGGAATCCTCAGGAGTTCTTCAGAAAGACTTGAGGAATTCACGCACGCAGCAGTGAATGTTTTCAATACCCTCGAGTGGTGCGGCGTTCAATGCATTCAACGCATAGAGCCTTGCCTCGGCATTTTGCACCAGATGAGCTTGGTAAGTGACTATTTCATATGAAGGGTGTAGCAGATGGACGGTCTTCGTGGCGCAAACTATGGAAGCAGTATGCGCCTTTAACCAATTCATTCCCAGAATGAGGTCAATGCTACAAGACTTTAGCACGATGGGTGAGACAAGGAATTCCAGTCCTTCGATTTCAACGGGGACGTCGTTGCAAATCATGGAGGTTCGACATTGGCCCGTAGGGGTGTGTACTAATAGTGAAGCATTCATGTCTTCACTTTTAATGCCATGCATGAATGCAAAATCTTCAGACATGAATGAATGCGATGCCCCTGTATCAAATAAAATGCATGCTGGTACTGAATTTACGAGAAGTGTACCCATCACAGTAGCAGGTTGGTCTTGAGCTTCGTTCAGATCAACGTGGTTGGCCTGAACTCGACCATAAGGCTTGGCATTGTTGTTGCGGGGCTGGTTTCTTCCACGGCCGGCCGCTGGAAGGGCCAGCTGATTCTGGTTCTGGTTGCATTCTCTAGCACGGTGCCCTGGTTGTCCACACCTGAAGCACAAACCATTATTGGGAGTGGGAACAGGAGCTTGGGGTGGTGGAGCTGGAAGCTTTGGCTGCCTAGCTGGAGTAGGCAGACAAGGTGCAGCATAGCTCTGCCTTGGGGCAGGTGCATTCGGCTGGTACATGCTGTTGGGAATCCATATCTTGCGCTTCTGAGAGGACGGGCCCGAAGATGAGCCCGTGTCACGGTTGCGTCTGTTAGAGCTCTGGTATTCCTGCAGACCAGTTTCGACATTGATAGCTTTGTTCACCAAGGTGGCGAAATCAGCAAAGTCGTGCACTAGAAGTGCGAGTTTGATGTCAGCTTGAAGGCCGTCACGGAACTTCTCTTGTCTGCGTGCATCAGTTGCAATATCCTCCTCAGCATAGCGAGACAAGTCCAGAACTCTCCGATAAGCTTCAACAGATCTTGTTGCCTTGGGTGAGGTTGCGGAACTCACGCTTCTTCCGGTCCATGACTCCTTGAGGATGAAGCGGGCATGGAAAGCAACTTGGAAGTCCGGCCGGTGATGATTGTTCCAATCGGCAGAGTACGCTGTGGCTGTCCCACCATTGAGCTGCGGGTCCCTTCGGAAGAAGGAAGCAAAAGTGACATAGCTGGCGGGGCTACATCAGCAGATTCCATCTCATAGGTGATGTCACGAGCGACCATCAAGACATCCAATGGCTGGGTTGAGCTGCGGTACACACTTGGGTTGAGGCGTATGAAATCGCAGAGTTGTTGTGTTTGGCTCTGCTGGTTCATATTTGGGCGAGGAAACCGAGCCATCATGTTCTCCATGGTGGCGATTCATCTCAAGCTGCTGGATCATACCAGCCATGTACTCGGCGGTGGTGGGAAGTTGCCACCACGACCACGACCAGCTGGTCTAACCATCCCGCTAATATATAACAGGGTAGTTCAGCATTTGAGAAATTAAGCAAAGGACAAGAATCATTCATGATGAAACATGCATAATGAAAGCAGACGATAGAAACTACATAGTAGTCGGCATATCTTACAAAAGGGATCATGCATAGAGTTCGGTACACGAGTTCATTACATAGACTAAGACATCATAGGCGGCACGCAGCTCATGACGAATGCATCTAACACTAACAAGCAGGCCTACATCAGTCCCACGATGCTGCGGAGGTAGTCAGAGCTGAAAAGCTGGTAGTGTGACAGCGGATAGTCCTCCACGTCGGTGACTGGGGCCGCGGATACTCAGTGCAGAACCCGCGACCAAGTGGCGGGAGAGGACCAAGTGCGGAGAGTAGCCTCCCACCTCCGCCAACCGACACCACAGGGCATCACGGTCTGGCTGGGTAGATCGCAGAACGCGGCAGCTCTCTGGACCGGACAAAGGGTGCAACAGCGTCGAGCACAGTAAAGGTCTTGACGGGTGATGTACAACTCGTGGCGAAGAGCTCGGTTAGCTCGATCCAGCCCATCGCGATGCGAGAACAAAGTTACGATGGTAGAAGGCTCTCTGGTGACGATGGAGTAGGCAGCGGTGTAGTAACCCTCCTCACCAACATCGACGCGATAGCAATGTGCACGAAGGGGAGGTGTCCAACTCCGATACTCACCACGAAGACGTGTCGAGCAGCATAAGCAGCATCGTGGACTGCCATATCGATAGTCACCCCAACACCATGTGCGGTGTGCAGACAAGAGTGGAGTCATACTCCGGGAGTAGAGGTGGACGATGGCTCGCATCGCTGCTCTGGTTAAAGTCCTGGTACTCCTCAAAGGCGGTGTACTCGGGGTGCAGCGATAACCCGGATAGGTCATCATCTCGCTAGCACCGCAGTGATCCCGAGGCACCAATGGCCGTCGTGTGGCGCACGACCTGCCTTGTGGGTTCCATCTGAAAACAAAGATGTTTCAAAGGAGTCAAATGACAGTGTGGAAATTGATCAAAATACAATTCCAAGGAATAACTATGGCTTTATCCAACTTTGGGGTGAATGTGGTCACGAGATCCTAGTGTTAGTTAGTAAATTCGTTTAACCCGAGTAGAAGAGAGTTCAGAGTCCCAGAGTAAAGGTCGAGGAGTAAAAGATCCTAGTACCACCCGATGGCGACGTGGGCCCGTAAGGCACACAGCCAAGTTAGTAAAAGTTCTTGCAATGTCTAGACTCGACTTCGGCCAAGGAGTGTGGAAGGGGGGTTCCTACAGGCAGTCGGCTCTGATACCAACTTGTGACGCCCCCGATTCAACCGTACACTAATCATGCACGCAAATGTGTACGATCAAGATCAGGGACTCATGGGAAGATATCACAACACAACTCTAAAACATAAATAAGTCATACAAGCATCATAATACAAGCCAGGGGCCTCGAGGGCTCGAATACAAGTGCTCGATCATAGGCGAGTCGCGGAAGCAACAATATCGAGTACGGACATAAGTTAAACAAGTTGCCTTGAGAAGGCTAGCACAAACCGGATACAGATCGAAGAGGCGCAGGCCTCCCGCCAGGATCCTCCTAAACTACTCACAGTCGGTCGCCGTCGGTGGGCTGCACGTAGTAGTAGGCACCTCCGGTGTAGTAGTCGTCATCGACGGTGGCGTCGCTCCCGGCTCCATCGTGCAGTTGCAGCAATCGAGTATAGATAGGGGGAAAAGGGGAAACAATGCAACCGTGAGTACTCATCCAAAGTACTGCAAGCAAGGAGCTACACTACATATGCATGGATATATGTGTAAAGGGCCATATCAAGGGGTGAAGCTGCAGAATGCCGAATAAGAGGGGATAGCTAGTCTTATCGAAGACTACGCTTCGTCACCGTCTTGCAACAGTATAAGAGGGTAGGTTGAAGTCCTCCAAGTAACATCACATAGCAATAATCCTACCCGCGATCCCTCCTCATATCCACGAGAGATAGCGACCACCGGTTGTATCCGCACTTGGAAGGGTGTGTTTTATCAAGTATCCGGTTCTAGTTGTCATAAGCTCAAGGTACAACTCCAAGTCATCCTGCTATCAAGATCACGGCTATTGAATAGATTAACTTCCCTGCAGGGTGCATCAACTTACCCAAAGACGCTTGATCCCATTTGGCCGGACACACTTTCTGGGTCATGCCCGCGCATGAAGATCAACACGTCGCAGCCCCACCTAGGCACAACCGAGAGGCCAAGACGCGGTCTAAACCTAAGCGCGACAGGGTGCGGGCCCATCGCCCATAGCACACCTTGACGCTGCGAGGGCGGCGAGAAGCGCACCTAGCCTAGCGAGCGTTCCATCCAATCCGCGCGCCGCCCCATCGCCGACGTCACGAAGTGCTTGGTGATACCACGACGGCGGGATACCCATAACTACTCCGCGTAGATGGTTAGTGCGTATAGGCTCGTAGCCAACTCAGATCAAATACCAAGATCTCGTTAAGCGTGTTAAGTATCCGAGAACGCCGAACAGGCCAGCCCACCTCTCTCCTAGGCGTCTCAACCTGCCTGTCGCTCCGCCTCAAGATCCACTCATGGGTGCTCCACCGGCCGACCCGACTTTAGTCTCCACATGTATCATGTATAAAGTATATAGTATATACCGTGATCACCTCCCGAGTGATCACGGCCCGATAGTATAGCACGCAGACGGACAAGAATGTAGGGCCATAGATGAAGGTACTAGCATCCTATACTAAGCATATAGGATTGCGGTAAGGTAACTTGAGAGTAACAAGGACAGGCTATGCATCGGGATAGGTATAATGAAAGCGATAACATGCTACAGTACTCTAATGCAAGCAGTATAGAGTAGAATAGGCGATATCTGGTGATCAAGGGGGGGGGCTTGCCTAGTTGCTCTGGCAAGAGAGAGGGGTCGTCAACTCCGTAGTCGAACTGGGCAGCAGCAGCGTCGGTCTCGGTGTCTAGCGGAAGAAGAGGGGGGAGAAACAATGAATATTTAAGCAAACAGATGCATGACGATGCATGACATGACAAGTAACGATGCTAGGCGTGCCCTAACGTGGTATGTGGTGGTACCAGTTAAGGGGGGAAACATCCGGGAAAATATCCCCGGGGTTTTGTGTTTCCGGGCAGAGGAGCCGGAGGGGGAAAGTTGCGGGTTCGATAGGTTAGGGGGTGTGGCGGACGAACGGACTGCGTATCCGGATTCGTCGTATTTTTCTGAGCAACTTTCATATAGAAAATATTTTCATCGGAGTTACGGTTTAATTACTATGAATTTCTAAAGGTTTAAACATTTTCGGAATTAAATAAATTAATGAAATGGAATATGACGTCAAGCATGGCGTATCGTGACGTCCGCAGATCAACAGTTCGGTTGATGGTCAAATTGACATGGGGACCCACTGTCATAGACAGTGGGTTTAACAGGGTTCAAACTAATCTAAATTCAGTTATTAAACTACTGGGCCCACCTGTCATTGTCTAATTTAGATTAAGTAAACTAATTTAATTAATTCCCGTTAATTAGGGGTGGGCCCCATCGTCGATGGTGGGGGTTGCCAAGTCAGCAGGGTTGGTGGTCAACCCATCAACTAGTGTCCCCGGCCCCACCGCGGTGAGACAAAGGCGGGGTCCACTGCGCCACGTCGGCGTCGGCGCCGGAGACAACTCCGGCGACCAAAAACGCGGCGGAGCGGCTCGGTGCCACCTGAAGCAGGCTACGGGCACCAAATCAGCGGCCAGCTCTCGAACAGCCTCTTCGCGTCGCGTCGATGGAGGGGAGCACGATGGCGTGGGTGGCGGAATGGTCGCCGCGCAGCCTTGGCGGGCTGCAGTTCGGGCGCGGACGAAGATGGCGACAGCGCGCGTTGGGGCGAACAGAGGGCTAGGATGGAGCTGCGCGACGCGCTGAGCACAAAGGGCTCGGCCCCGTGACCATTTGGTCACCGGAAGGGCGCCGGCGACGCGCGCGGGCGGCGGCGCAGTCGGGAGCTCGAGGAGAGTGGAGCTGGGGCGAGCTAGCGAAGAAATGGAGAGGTTGGGGAGGATCTACGGGGCGTGAGGAGCGAATCTGACACGAGCCCGTGACCATTTGGTCACTTTGGAGACTCGTCGGCGACGGGTCCATGACGGAGCTTCGGGTGCTTCAGCGGCAACTAGCTAGGGCGTGCGAGGGAGCTAACGGAGATGGGCGGGAGATGGGGAGCTCACCGTGCGGCACGCAAGATGGCCCTTGGGAGTTTAGTAGCCGGAGAGTCGACGGCGCTCGTCGGAGATGCGTCGGGGATCCGGGGAAGAAGACGAGGTTGGGGCAGCGTTCGATGGTGCTCGGCGTCCTGCGTCTTGACGTGGAGGCGTAGTCGAGGGAGGCGGAGCGAGCGGACGCGTCGGAAGGGCTTGGAGGTCGCGGTGGTCGCGAGTACTACGGCGGCGAGGCCATGGCGGCGCTCTGTTGCGGTGGGGAACGAGGGGGCGAGGTGCGGTGGATCTGTAGGGGAGAGGGAGAGGCGCGGGGACCGAGGACGAGCGTGGGGGCGAGTGGGAAGGGGAGACCGAGGGGGCGCGGCATCGGCGTCCTTATCCACTCGCCGTCGCCGGCGAGAGGGTGCGGCGGGGATGCGCCCCTGTTCCGACACGGGTCGGGGGAACAGGGAAAGGAGGCGGCAGGGTGGAGGCGGGCCGGTTCGGCCGGATGGGCTGTTCTGGCTGGTTGCGGCCCAGTTGGCCAGGGGGTTTTGCCCCCTTTATTTATTTTGTTTTATTTTATTTATTTACCTTTCTGTTTTAATTCATTTAATCATATCTAGGCATTTTATAAAAATGGGTTTGTTGCACCATAATTAACTTTGTAATATTTGACAACCCCCGAACTATTTAGTTTTAAAATTTTGAAAACTTTTATTGTCATCATAAATTTGAATTTGAATATCAAAACAGTTTTGATTTAACCCGTGATTAACTACAGTGACAGAGGTGACGTGGCACCATCAACGTGAGATTACTGTAGCATGATTATCCGGGCGTTACAGATATGAACAAGAACACAACAACTGTAATGAAGAAATGAAAGAGTTGAGGAAATAGAACCAGTTGGCTTGGTGAAGACAATGATTTGGTAGACCAGTTCCAACTGTTGTGACAGTTGTACGTCTGGTTGAAGCGGCTAGGTATTTAAATCTGAGGACACACAGTCTCGGACACACAGTCCTCACTGTATTCTCCTTGAGTTAAGGTCACACAGACCTCGCCCAATCACTCATGGTAAGTCTTCAGGTGACTTCCAAACCTTCACAAACTCGGTCACTCGGCGATCCACAATTTCCATTTGGATGCTCTAGACCATGACGCCTAACCGTCTGGAAGATGCACAGTCTTTAAAGGTAACAAGCATCGGATCCACGCAGGATCAATCTCTTCACTGATGCTCAATCACTTTGGGTTTGTAGGTGTTTGGGTTTGGGTTTCCTCACTTGATGATTTTCGCTCCAAGTCCTCGGAGGATGGGATGATCTCAAATAACAAGTGTCAGTTTCTCTCGGAGCAACCAACCAACTAGTGGTTGTAGGGGGGCTATTTATAGCCTAGGGAGCAACGCGACATGATAAGACATAAATGCCCTTCAATGATATGACCGTTAGGTGGGTAGATATTTTGGGACAGCTGGCACGTAGCATAGAAATGGTCGGATATTTGAGGCTCAAATTCCTCAGGGCTATCATGTTCCTCACTTGTAGGCAATCCGCACTGGCGAATTCCTAACTCCTCAGTCAGAACAAATTCCTCAGAGACAAGAAGAGCTTCATCTCTGACACTGAAGAACTTGACTCAACTGTATGAGATTTCCAATGGCTTCACTTGACTGAACTCTTCGTCCCTCGCCCTTGGTACCGACGTTGTTGTCGACATAATCAACAGGCTACCCTCTGACATGCCTTGCTTGCATGATCACACAAGACGTCTCCACCCTTCCAACTTTTAACCCACATGGTGGGCCCGTAACCTACAGTTCCACAGGATCGAAACCTGACTCTCCTGTACCCCTGTTTCCTTAGTTATTCCTCACGTGTGGCTTCGTATGTAATTCACGAGTTACCTTTCGAGAGATCATCAACTCTGGTATCAGACACAATACTTATTCCCGTTGCTACGAACCCCTTTCACGCCCTGTTTCAGGCACCAAACGATTACCTGCCCGCTCGAAACTTCTCATGATACCTTCTTACGTTACTCTCAATATTTTCTAAGGTTTCAATTCGCGAGTTACTTTCCGCCACCTTCCCTGATGTTATCTACCAGATAGTCAACCTTGCAAGGGTCCGTTCTCCCGGAATACCCCTCTTATTTTTCCGTAAGTACGATGAAGATCCTAAAGGAAAAATGACAACTTTGTCACGATGCCCTGAAACAGAGAACTAAAGACATCAACAAAAATGATCGACTACTTCGGGAAGAGCAATCAAGACCGAGAAGATTCGTTAGAATTTCGTAACCAGATCTTTCCCCCTTACTCTACCTCTTAAATCTCGGGACGAGATTTCTTGTAGTGGAGGAGAATTGTGACGCCCGGATATTTAAGCTATGGTGAACCCCGCTAATGATGCCACGTCACCACAATCACTGTTGCTAATCTCACATTAGTTCATAACCGATCCAAATTCAAATTTGAAATAGGGGCCAACAACAAAAGTTTTGAAACATTAAAACTAAAATGTTCATCATGTGGCAAATAATCACTAACTAGTTTTGGTGGTGGAACCAACCTTTTACAAAGTGTTTAAATGCTCTAAACTAATTAAAACAGTGGCTAAAATAATAATTTCATTTCTTTTGAAAATATAAAAATATAAAACTAAATTATTTTGGGTCCAAACTAGGTTTGATAGTGGCCTATTTTGACGGTACTAATTTAGGTGCTAACTTGTATTTTAAAGAAACTAAACTAACAGAAGCTAAAATAAAAACAGAAAAGCAATAAGAAAAGAAAAATTAAAATAGAAAACAAAATAAAATAAACAAAAGACCCCATTCCCCCTGGTCAACTGGGCAAAGGCTCAGCCGGCCGGCCCAACCGGCCCTTCACTCCCCATAACCCCCACCGATGAGAAACCCTAGCTCGTAACCCCCCACTCCTCTCCCGACCCCTCTCGTCTCCCCACCCTACCCCCGAGTGGATCTGGATCGGGGGCAACCGTTGCCCCGATCCCGTCGCCCCCGACCCAAGCCGCCACGACGCTGCCGGACTTCGCAGGATCGCTTCCCCGGCCTCACCCTCACCGGAGCCACCTCGCGGAGCTGCCCCGCCGTCCTCCTCCTCGCCAGACTCCATCATCGTCGTCGTCTCCGTCAACGCGGTCGTCCTCGTCTTCCTCCCCGAGCACCGCTGCCCCCGAACCCCTACAACCGCTGTGAGCACCGCGCCGCACCTCCCTCCCTCTTGCCCTCTATCTCTGCCCTCACACGCGTAGCTAGCGCGCCGCTGCCCCTTCGCCCGCCGTTCCTCCCCCGCGCGCCCATCGCTTTGCATGACGCGCCCGCGTCCATCCGCTCCGGCAGCGCCGCCAGGCCATGCCCTCCTCGTCCCGACCGCAACCTCGCGCCCCCATGCAGCCCGCCGGCGGCGCCCGACGCGATACACGCGCCCATTTGCGCGCCGCCCTTCGCCCACCACGCCATCGCCCGCGCCGCCGCCTGCTGCTCCCGCTCCATGCCTCGCCAAGACAAAGCGCGCCCCGACCCCGCCTCCCGCGGCTCTCACCTCCACAGACCCCCGCTCACGCGACTGCGCCTCGCGGCGTCCAGCCGTCGCCCTTGCTCCCCGTGCCGACCCCGTTGCCGCAGCCCTTGCTGCATCCGCGCCGCGCCCGCCGCCTGCTATGCACGCCCACGCGCAATCCCCCTGCGCCGCGCTTGGTAGCTGCCTCGCACACGCCGGCTACCCCTGCCACTTGATACGTCTTCAACGTATCTATAATTTTTTATTGTTCCATGCTATTATATTACCCCTTTTGGATGTTTATGGGCTTTATTTTACACATTTATATCATTTTTGGGACTAACCTACTAACCGGAGGCCCAACCCATATTGTTGTTTTTTTTCCTATTTCAGTATTTCGAAGAAAAGGAATATCAAACGGAGTCCAAACGGAATGAACCCTTCGGGAGCGTGATTTTTGGAACAAACGTGATCCAGAGAACTTGGAGTGCAAGTCAAGAAGCAACCGAGCCTCCACGAGATAGGAGGCGCCCCCTATAGGGCGCCCCTGTCTCGTGGGCCTCATGCCACCGACGTACTTCTTCTTCCTATATATACCTCACGCCTCGAAAACATCCAGGGCACCACGAAACACAATTTCCACCGCCGAAACCTTCAGTATCCATGAGATCCCATCTTGAGCCTTCGCCAGCACTCTCTGGGAGGGGAATCAAGCACGGAGGGCCTCTACATCTTACGGGTCCATAGTTATTAGCTAGATGGCTTCTTCTCTCTTTTTGATCTCAATACAATGTTCTCCCCCTCTCTTGTGGAGATCTATTTGATGTAATCTCTTTTTGCGGTGTGTTTGTCGAGATCCGATGAATTGTGGGTTTATGGTCAAGTTTATCTATGAATAATATTTGAACCTTCTCTGAATTCTTTTATGTATGATTAAGTTATCTTTGCAAGTCTCTTCGAATTATCGGTTTAGTTTGGCCTACTAGATTGATCTTTCTTGCCATGGGAGAAGTGCTTAGCTTTGGGTTCAATCTTGCGGTGTCCTTACCCAAAGGATGTAAAGGGTTGCAAGGCACGTATTGTATTGTTGCCATCGAGGATAACAAGATGGGGTTTATATCATATTGCATGAGTTTATCCCTCTACATCATGTCATCTTGCTTAAAGCGTTACTCCGTTCTTATGAACTTAATACTCTAGATGCATGCTGGATAGCGGTCGATGTGTGGAGTAATAGTAGTAGATGCAGGCAGGATTCGGTCTACTTGTTATGGACGTGATGCCTATATACATGATCATGCCTAGATAATCTCATAACTATGCGCTTTTCTATCAATTGCTCGACAGTAATTTGTTCACCCACCGTAATACTTATGCTATCTTGAGAGAAGCCGCTAGTGAAACCTATGGCCCCCGGGTCCATCTCTTATCATATTTGCTTTCAATCTACTTTTATTTGCATCTTTACTTTTTGCATCTATATTATAAAATACCAAAAATATATTTATCTTATCATACTATCTTTATTAGATCTCACTTTCATGAAGTGGCCGTGAAGGATTGACAACCCCTTTATTGCGTTGGTTGCGAGTTCTCGTTTGTTTGTGTAGGTGCGTGGGACTTTTGAGGAGCCTCCTACTGGATTGATACCTTGGTTCTCAAAACCGAGGGAAATACTTACGCTACTTTGCTGCATCACCCTCCTCCTCTTCGAGGAAAACCAACGCAAGCTCAAGACGTAGCAAGAAGGATTTCTGGCGCCGTTGCAGGGGAGGTCTTCGCTCAAGTCAAGACATACCAAGTACCCATCACAAACCTATCTCCCTCGCATTTACATTATTTTCCATTTGCCTCTCGTTTTCCTCTCCACCACTTCACCCTTGCCGTTTTATTCACCCTCTCTTTCCCAATCTCTCTCTCTTTTTGCTCGCCGTTTTTCTGTTTGCTTGTGTGTTGGATTACTTGTTGCCATGGCACAAGATAATACCAAATTGTGTGACTTCTCGAATACCAATAATAATGATTTCCTTAGTACTCCGATTGCTCCTCTTAATAATGATGAGTCTTGTGAAATCAATATCGCTTTGCTGAATCTTGTTATGAAAGATCAATTCGCGGGCCTTCCTAGCGAAGATGTCGCTACTCATCTAAACAACTTTGTTGATTTGTGTGATATGCAAAAGAAGAAAGATACGGATAACAATGTTGTCAAATTGAAGTTATTTCCGTTTTCACTTAGAGATTGTGCTAAAGTTTGGTTTTTGTCTTTGCCTAAAAATAGTATTGATTCTTGGGACAAGTGCAAAGATGCTTTTATCTCTAAGTATTTTCCTCCCGCTAAGATCATCACTCTTAGGAACGATATTATGAATTTTAAACAACTTGATCATGAGCATGTTGCCCAATCTTGGGAAAGAATGAAATTGATGCTTCGCAATTGCCCTACTCATGGTTTGAACTTATGGATGATCATACAAAATTTCTATGCCGGTTTGAACTTTGCTTTTAGAAATCTCTTAGATTCGGCCGCAGGAGGCACGTTTATGGAAATCACGTTAGGAGATGCTACAAAATTACTTGATAATATTACGGCTAATTATTCTCAATGGCACACCGAAAGATCCTCTAGTAAAAAAATACATGCTATAGAAGAAATCAATGTTTTGAGTGGAAAGATGGATGAACTTATGAAGATGTTTGCTACTAAAAATACTCCTCTAGATCGCAATGATATGCCTTTGTCTTCCTTGATTGAGAATAATAATGAATCTATGGATGTGAATTTTGTTGGTAGGAATAGTTTTGGAAACAATGCTTATAGAGGAAATTTTAATGCTAGACCATTCCCTAGTAATTCCTCTAATAATTATGGAAATTCCTAGAATAATTCTTATGGTAATTTTAATAAGATGCCCTCTGATTTTGAGAATAGTCTGAAAGAATATATGATTTCTCAAAAGAATTTTAATGCTATGCTTGAAGAAAAATGGCTCAAAGTTGATGATTTGGCTAGGAACGTTGATAGACTTTCGCTTGATGTTAATTCTCTTAAACTTGGATCTTCTTCTCCTAAGCATGATATCAATGAGTCTCTCAAAGTAATGAGAATTTCTATTGATGAGTGCAAGGAAAGAACCGCTAGATTGCGTGCTAAGAAAGAAAGCTTTATAAAAGCGTGTTCTTCTAGTTTCCTTGAAAATAATGATGAGGATCTTAAAGTTATTGATGTGTCTCCGATTAGATCTATGTTTTGCAATATGAATTTTGATGATTATCGGACTGATGATGAATCAACTTTGCCTAGAAGGCGTCCCAAGAATTGGGAGTCTTTAGATCTTAATGTTAAATTTGGTAAAAGTGAGATTGGAGAATCCTCAACTTCTAACAATGTTGAAACCACTATCTCGGACTTCAAGGAATTTAATTATGATAATTGCTCTATAGAAGGTTGTATTTCCTTGCTGCAAGCCGTTGTTAATTCTCCTCATGCTTATAGTCAAAACAAAGCTTTTACCAAGCATATTGTTGATGCTTTGATGCAATCTTATGATGAAAAACTTAATTTGGAAGTTTCTATACCTAGAAAACTTAATGATGAGTGGGAACCTACTATAAAGATTAAAATTAAAGATTATGAGTGTTTTGCTTTGTGTGATTTGGGTGCTAGTGTTTCCACGATTCTGAAAACTTTATGTGATATTCTAGGTTCCCATGATCTTAATGATTGTTCTTTAAATTTGCACCTTGCGGATTCCACCATTAAAAACATATGGGAAGGATAAATGATGTTCTTATTGTTGCAAATAGAAATTTGGTGCCCGTAGATTTTATCGTTCTTGATATAGATTGCAATCTTTCTTGCCCTATTATTCTTGGTAAACCTTTCCTTAGAACGATTGGTGCGATTATTGATATGAAGGAAGGGAATATTAGATTCCAATTTCCATTAAAGAAAGGCATGGAGCACTTTCCAAGAAAGAAAGTTAAATTACCTTATGAATATCATGCGTGCTACTTATGAGTTTAGTGCCAAAGATGGCACTCGTTAGATCTATCTTCGCTTTTATGCCTAGCTAGGGGCGTTAAACGATAGCGCTAGTTGGGAGGCAACCCAATTTTCTTTATGTTTTTTGTTTTTGTTTCTTTTAGGAATAAATAATCCATCTACCTTCTGTTTAGATGTGGTTTTATCTTTTAATTAGTGTTTGTGCCAAGTTAAACCTGTAGGATCTTCTTGGATGATAGTTATTTGATCTTGCTGTAATTTCCAGAAACTTTCAGCTCACGAAAACAATTGTTAAAACTCACCAGAACGAGATAAAATAGTGATTCTAATTTATGCTGATCAATAAACAAATTGCCTAGGTCTTCCTATTTTTTATGAATTTTTTGAGTTCCAGAAGTTTGCGTTAGTTACAGATTACTACATACTGTTCTGTTTTTGACAGATTCTGTTTTTCGTGTGTTGTTTGCTTGTTTCGATGAATCTATGGCTAATAAAATAGTTTATAATCCATAGAGAAGTTGGAATACAGTAGGTTTAACACCAAATTAAATAAAGAATGAGTTCATTGCAGTACCTTATGTGGTGGTTTTGTTTTCTTTCACTAATGGAGCTTATAAGATTTCATGTTGAGTTTTGAGTTGTGAAGTTTTGAAGTTTTGGGTAAAGCTTTTATGGACTATGGAATAAAGGGTGGCAAGAGCCTAAGATTGGGGATGCCCCGGGAAGGCATCCCCTCTTTTGTCTTCGTTCATTGGTAACTCTACTTGGGGCTATATTTTTATTCACCACATGATAAGTGTTTTGCTTGGAGCGTCGTGTATTATATTAGTCTTTGCTTTTTAGTTTACCACAATCATCCTTGCTGTACACACCTTTTGGGAGAAGCCTATTTGATTAGAATTTTCTAGAATACTCTATGTGCTTCACTTATATCTTTTGAGCTTGATAGTTTTTGCTCTAGTTCTTCACTTATATCTTTTAGAGCACGGTGGTGTCTTAATTTTGAAGAAATTGGTAGTCTCTCATGCTTCACTTATATTATTTTGAGAGTCTTTTAGACCAGCATGGTATTTGCTATGGTCATAAAATTGGTCCTAGAATGGTAGGCATCCAAGTTGGGTATAATAAAAACTATCATAGGAAGTGAATTGGATGCTATGATCAATTTGATACTTGATAATTGTTTTGAGATATGGAGGTAGTGATATTAAAGTCATGCTAGTTGGGAGATTATGAATTTAAAGAATGCTTGTGTTGAAGTTAGCAAGTCCCGTAGCATGCACGTATGGTTAAGTTGTGTAACAAATTTGAAACATTAAGTGTACCTGGCTTGTGCATCCTTATGAGTGGCGGTCGGGGACGAGCGATGGTCTTTTCCTACCAATCTATCCCCTAGGAGCATGCGTAGTACTTGATTTTGATGACTTCTAAATTTTTGCAATAAGTATATGAGTTCTTTTGACTAATGTTGAGTCCATGGATTATACGCACTTTTACCTTTCCGCCATTGCTAGCCTCTTGATGCAGTGCATTGCCCTTTCTCACCTTGAGAGTTGGTGCAAACTTATTGGTGCATCCAAACCCCGTGATACGATACGCTCTATCACACATAAACCTCCTATATCTTCCTCAAAACAGCCACCATACCTACCTATTATGGCATTTCCATAGCCATTCCGAGATATATTGCCATGCAACTTTCCACCGTTTCGTTCATCATCATGGCATACTTTACTTTTGTCATATTGCCATTGCATGATCATGTAGTTGACATCGTATTTGTGGCAAAGCCACCATGCATTATTTTTCATACATGTCACTCTTGATTCATTGCGCCATCCCGGTACACCGCTGGAGGCATTCATATAGAGTCATATCTTGTTCTAGTTTCGAGTTGTAATCCTTATGTTGTAATCAATAGAAGTGTGATGATCATCATTATTAGAGCATTGCCCAATCAGAAAAAAAAAGAGAAAGGCCAGAAAGAAAAAAAAGAAAGGCCCAAAAAAAGAGAAAATAAATAAAAAGGGCAATGTTACTATCTCTTTTTCCACACTTGTGCTTCAAAGTAGCACCTTGTTCTTCATGTAGTGAGTCTCATATTTTGTGCTTCAAAGTAGCACCATGTTCTTCATATAGTGAGTCTCATAAGTTGTCTTTTTTCATACTAGTGGGAATTTTTCATTATAGAACTTGGCTTGTATATTCCTACATGGGCTTCCTCAAATGCCCTAGGTCTTCGTGAGCAAGCAAGTTGGATGCACACCCACTAGTTTTCTTTTGTTGAGCATTTATAGCTCAAGTGCATCCGTTGCATGGCAATCCATACTCCTCATGTTGAGATCAATTGATGGGCATCTCCATAGCCCGTTGATTATCCTCGTCAATGTGAGACTTTCTCCTTTTTGTCTTCTCCACACAATCCCCATCATCATATTCTATTCCACCCATAGTGCTATATCCATGGCTCACGCTCATGTATTGCGTGAAGGTTGAAAAAGTTTGAGATTATTTAAGTATGAAACAATTGCTTGGCTTGTCATCGGGGGTATAGAAGTTGGGAACATCTTTGTGTGACGAAAATGAAGCATAACCTAACTATATGATTTTGTAGGGATGAACTTTCTTTTGCCATGCTATTTTGAGAAGACATGATTACTTTGATTAGTATGCTTGAAGTATTACTATTTCTTTTATCGATATGAACTTTTATTTTGTATTCATTTTGATCTGAACATTCATGCCACAATAAAGAAAATTACATTATGAATTATGCTAGGTAGCATTTCACATCAAAAATTCTTTTTTATCATTTACCTACTCGAGGACGAGTAGGAATTAAGCTTGGGGATGCTTGATACGTCTTCAACGTATCTATAATTTTTTATTGTTCCATGCTATTATATTACCCCTTTTGGATGTTTATGGTCTTTATTTTACACATTTATGTCATTTTTGGGACTAACCTACTAACCGGAGGCCCAGCCCATATTGCTGTTTTTTTGCCTATTTCAGTATTTCGAAGAAAAGGAATATCAAACAGAGTCCAAACGGAATGAAACCTTCGGGAGCGTGATTTTTGGAACAAACGTGATCCAGAGAACTTGGAGTGCAAGTCAAGAAGCAACTGGAGCCTCCATGAGATAGGAGGGTGCCCCCCCCCTATAGGGCGCGCCCCCTGTCTCGTGGGCCCTCGGTGCCACCGACGCATTTCTTCTTCCTATATATACCACGCACTCGAAAACATGCAGGGCACCACGAAACACAATTTCCACCGCCAGAACCTTCTCAGATCCATGAGATCCCATCTTGAGCCTTCACGCACTCTGAGGGGGAATCAAGCACGGAGGGCCTCTACATAAACATCCTTGCCCTCCGATGAGTTGTGAGTAGTTTACCACAGACCCACGGGTCCATAGTTATTAGCTAGATCGCTTCTTCTCACTTTTGGATCTCAATACAATGTTCTCCCCTCTCTTGTGGAGATCTATTCGATGTAACCTCTTTTTGTGTGTGTTTGTCGAGATCCGATGAATTGTGGGTTTATGATCAAGTTTATCTATGAATAATATTTGAACCTTCTCTGAATTATTTTATGTATGATTGTTATCTTTGCAAGTCTCTTGAACTATCGGTTTAGTTTGGCCTACTAGATTGATCTTTCTTGCCATGGGAGAAGTGCTTAGCTTTGGGTTCAATCTTATGTGTCCTTACCCAAAGGATGTAAAGGGTTGCAAGGCACGTATTGTATTGTTGCCATCGAGGATAACAAGATGGGGTTTATATCATATTGCATGAGTTTATCCCTCTACATCATGTCATCTTGCTTAAAGCGTTACTCCGTTCTTATGAACTTAATACTCTAGATGCATCCTGGATAGCGGTCGATGTGTGGAGTAATAGTAGTAGATGCAGGCAGGAGTCGGTCTACTTGTTATGGACGTGATGCCTATATACACGATCATGCCTAGATAATCTCATGACTATGCGCTTTTCTATCAATTGCTCGACAGTAATTTGTTCACCCACCGTAATACTTATGCTATCTTGAGAGAAGCCGCTAGTGAAACCTATGGCCCCAGGGTCCATCTCTTATCATATTTGCTTTCAGTCTACTTTTATTTGCATCTTTACTTTTTGCATCTATATTATAAAATACCAAAAATATGTTTATCTTATCATACTATCTTTATTAGATCTCACTTTCGCAAGTGGCCGTGAAGGGATTGACAACCCCTTTATTGCGTTGGTTGCGAGTTCTCAGTTTGTTTGTGTAGGTGCGTGGGACTTTTGAGGAGCCTCCTACTGGATTGATACCTTGGTTCTCAAAACCGAGGGAAATATTTATGCCACACTTTGCTGCATCACCCTCTCCTCTTCAAGGAAAACCAACGCAAGCTCAAGACGTAGCACCACCGCGCCCGCCTCCGCCCGCAACTCCCAGCGCCTCCCCTGCCGCTGCCCACCTCCGCAGCCGATCCGCACGCCCTATGCCGGCAGCCACCTCCGCCGCGGCCCCTCGCTGGCCGCCTTGCGGGCTCGGCCTTCACTCGGGCGCCAAGACGCCTGAGCTCAGAATCAAGAGCGCCAGCGCCCGCTTCCCTTTTGCCCGTTAAGGCCCTGGGCCACTAGACAACGGGGCCCAGCCCCTGGAACGTTTTAATAAAAACAAAAAATCATAATAAATAAATAAATATATTAAATAATTAAGTAATTATTTAACTTAATTAATCCTGATTAGATTAACCTAATCACTAATTAAACTAGTTAACCTGTTTTAGTTAATCTCAGTCAATGACAGTGGGACCCACACGTCAGTTTGACCTGTCAACACCTCTGTTGACTGCTGATGTCATGATGACGTCAACATGCATTGTTCTGGATAATGTTGAATTAAATTAAATAAATAAATTCTAAAAATGATTTAAAACTTTAGAAAATCATATAAAATAAACCGTAGCTCAGATGAAAAATACTTTCTACATGAAAGTTGCTCAGAACGACGAGACGAATCCGGATACACAGCTCGTTCGTCCGCCACAAACCCCTAGCATATCGAACACGCAACTTTCCCCCTCCGGTACATCTGTCCGAAAACGCGAGACACCGGGGATACTTTCCCAGATGTTTCCCCCCTTCACCGATACCACCTACTGCCGCGTTAGGGCACACCTAGCACGCTCGTTGTCATGTCTTGCTTTGTGATGCTTTTGGTTCCTCTGTTATTTATTGTGTTCCCCCTCCGTTACTTCTTTCCGGTAGACCCCGAGACTGCCGGCGACCCCCAGTTCAACTACGGTTTTGATGACCTCTCCTTGCCAGAGCAACCAGGCAAGCCCCCCCCCCCCTAGATCACCAGATAGCGCCTATTCCTTCTCTCTACTACTTGCATTAGAGTAGGGTAGCATGTTACTGCTTTCGGTTAATCCTATTATGCTGCATAGCCTGTCATTGTTGCTACAGTTGTTACCCTTACCTGCAATCATAAATGATTAGTATAGGATGCTAGTATTCCATCAGTGGACCTACACTCTTGTCCGTATGCCATGCTATACTACTGGGCCTTGATCACTTCGGGAGGTGATTGAGGGAGTCCTGGATTAGGGGGTATCCGGACAGCCGGACTGTGTACAACGTCCGGACTATTGAAGCGTGAAGATACAAGACTCAAGACTTCGACCTGTGTCCGGATGGGACTTTCCTTAGCGTGGAAGGCAAGCTTGGCAATCCGGATATTATATTTCCTTCCTTGTAACCGACTCCATGTAAACCCTAGCCCTCTCTGGTGTCTATATAAACCGGAGAGATTGGTCCTTAGAAGGCCGATCACAATTACATTCATACCATCATAGGCTAGCTCTTAGGGTTTAGCCTCTACGATCTCGTGGTAGATCTACTCTTGTACTACCCATATCATCAATATTAATCAAGCAGGAAGTAGGGTTTTACCTCCATCGAGAGGGCCCGAACATGGGTAAACATCTATGTCCCTTGCTGCCTGTTACCATCAGCCTTGACACACAGATCGGGACCCCCTACCCGAGATCCGCCGGTTTTGACACCGACATTGGTGCTTTCATTGAGAGTTCCTCTGTGTCATCGCCGTCAGGCTCGATGGCTCTTCTCATTGTCAAGGACGACATTACTTCGGAGGGGGCTCTGGCTGTAGGCCAGACGCTCCGACTCGGTGGCTTTATCATGACCGCCCCATCGGCGGTGGCGCCGACGATGACTTCTCGGGTCATCAATCATAACCTTCGCGTTAGTTCGGAACTTGCCGAACAGATGGATCCAAGGGAGCTCTCCTCCCTTAACGAACTCTTGGATCGTGATCGCTGCTCGGGAGTCGCCATGACACGACCGGATTGGGCTTAAACCCGACCAAAGGGACATCAGGTCCCCGCCGGCCACCCATGAGATAGCGGTAGTGGAGGAACCACATGCGGATTGCCCCTCGACTTTGAGGACAAGTTGTGTTCGGATCACCGAACTCCTTGAGCCAAAGACCTGCTCAAAGGAAAACCTGACCCAGGTCCCGGACTTAGAATCGGGCATCGGGCCGAAGAAATTGGGCACCCCGGATCCTGAGTTGTTTAGCTCGGGACCGCCCACGCCCTTGGGCGTTAGATCGGATCAAAATCTGGACTCTAAACTGGACCTAAATTGTCCCTCCCGCATCAGGCAAGAGCCCCAGGAAACCGTACATCACTACTGGGCCAGATTCCTCCTTGTGCTTAACAAGGTCAGGGACTGCCGCGAAGAGAACATGGTCTCACTTTTCTGCAGAAACTGCACGGATGAAGGACTCCTCAATGCTATAAGCTGCCGCGACATAGTACGCTTCGCGGACTTGGCAACCATAGTACGGAAGTACTATGCGATGGAGAGCGCTTGGAAGACCCAAACAGAATTTTGGGATAGTACGGCTCTCGCCAAAACCTTTGTCCGAACTAAACGGGCTAACTCTTGTAAGTCGTCCGACCCAACCCCCAAGAAGCCAAAGCCCACTCCAGGGCGGAGTTCCGTATTGGAAGGATGGATCGACGGGCCATGTAAACTCCATTGTACTCCGGATACAACACCTACTCATAGCCTTAAGGCATGTTGGATACTCCGTCAGGTGGCAAAAAGTGGCGAGGATCTTCTTAGGGCCATAAAGCGGAACAACATCCCGCCAAATAACACAATACGGTATTAATAGTCTTTGAGACTTTCGCCTCAAACAATAGGCGCAAGCGAAGCTCGCGAAGCTCCGCTGAAATTTACCATGTGACAAAATAAACCCTTGGAACGACATCGCTATAACTTTAACGCCGGTGATGAACCTCGATTCCGGCTGTCAGGCACCACCGCTCACGGTCCTTAGTCCGACCGTAGATGGCTTTCGCTCACTAAAGTACTCATGGACGGCGGAAGCGGATTAAATCTGATTTATGAAGAAACACTCAGCAAGATGGAGATTGATAAAAGCCGCATTGAACAAAGCGACACGACCTTCAGGGGAATTATCCCTACTCGGGAAGCGCGGTGTGCAGGAAAAATCACACTCGATGTGGTATTCGGTACCGCGGAGAATTATAAGCCCGAGGAAATCACATTCCAGGTGGCTCCTTTTAGCAGCGGATACCATGCCCTTCTAGGGCGGGACGCGTTTACAAGCTTTCAAGCTGTACCCCATTATGGGTACATGAAGCTTAAAATGCCCGGACCCAATGGAATCATCACTCTAGCCAGTGATCCGGACGTTGCGCTTCGCGCCGAAAATAAAACCGCAGCTCTAGCCTTGGAAGCATTATCTGAAGCCCTAGCAGCCGAGAAGTTAACAACACTGCGGGCCACTATGGACATGGACAACGTGATACTAGACAAACGACCCAAGTCCACCTCATTCAAACCTGCAGACGAGATAGTCAAATTCCAGGTCCACCCAACGGACCCCACAAAGACAGCTTCCATCCGGACACAGCTGAGCCCCGCGATCGACGCTGCACTACGAGATTTCTTACGCAAGAATTGGGACATTTTCGCCTGGCACCCATCGGACATGCCAGGCATCCCACGCAGACTGGCCGAACACAGCCTCAATATTCTAAAAGGATATAAACCAGTCAAGGACCCTAAGACGATTCTCGAGCCCAAACGACAGCAATGGGGAAGAGTTAGCTGTTACTCAAGGCCGGATTCATCAGAGATATCAAACATCCGGATTGGCTGGCAAATTTGGTGATGGTGCCAAAGAAGGACAAATCCTGGCGCCTATACGTCGACTTCAAAGACCTCAACAAGGCTTGCCCCAAGGATCCATTTCCCCTCCCTCGCATCGATCAAATCATCGATGCCACAGCTGGACACGACTCACTGTGTTTCCTCGACGCATACTCTGGATACCATCAAATAAAGATGGCAGAATCTAACCAAGCTGCAACAGCTTTCATAATGCCATATGACCCTTTCTGCTTCAACACTATGCCTTTCGGGCTCAAGAACACCGGTGCAACCTACCAACGCATGATTCAAACATGCGCGGAAAAGCAAATCGGCAAAACAGTGGAGGCATACGTGGACGACGTGGTCATAAAAACAAGACACGTCGAAACCCTAATAGATGACTTGAGGCTTACATACGACAATCTCCAGACATACTGATGAAGTCATGTACCTGGGGTAGGGTCATAGACCTGCCCAAAGGTACCCTCCACAAGGACACTCACAAGAGAAGCAGCCTTCCAATGACTGGTAGGTTTCCACTCGATGATTCAAAGACACTCGACCATGAAGACCCACTCGACCACCAGGAGTCCAAGAGCCACTCGGCACCCAAACGGTCAGTAGTTAAATAGTCTTTATGACCTTAATGACACTTTATGTAAGGCATGCTACAATGAACGCCTAGCTTTAACGCACCTTAAACCCTCTACTACATGGGCTGGCTGGGGTCTGGCGACTCTATATAAGCCACCCCTTCACAGTAGAAGGGTTCGCACTCGTAACACATAACGATATAATCCAATGACCGCCTCCGGCTCCGAGACGAGGGCTATTACTCTCCGAGAAGGGCCTGAACTCAGAATCCCTTTTGCGATACAACTACCCCATAGCTAGGATCTTGCCTCTCCATACCTACCCCCCATTCTACTGTCATACTTAGAACCACGACAGTTGGCGCCCACCATGGGGCAGGTGTTCTAGCGATTTGTTGGAGAAGTTGGGATTCTTTCGATCTCCTACACCATGGTTTCCGGTGGAGTTCTGGTTGACGGCCACGAGATCCGTCTCGGTGCGCTCACGTTCGACGCCGACGACTCCGCTTGGCTTCAGGAGGCTCCACTCGACGTGGACGCACTCCCCGTCCGCGGGGCAACGCAGTTTCGCGCGTGTGTCCGTGGCGTCCTCCTGCGGCAACCGTCGACCCAGTATGGGTCGGCTCCTACGCTGTCTTCACTCCCAGTCTCCCACCGGTGCAAGCGTTCCGGTCGGTCGAGGCTTCAGCGGTGGGTGAGGCATGCGGTGGCCCGCCAGTCGGCCATCCCCCCAAGTCGCGGCGATCGAGCCCGATGAATCTCTCTACGGCCTGTTTGACTGGCTCCGTAGAGACTACGTCCGAATGCGATAGTAGTGACCGGCGGCAGAGGTTCTGATGGTCGATGGACCACGCAGTCCCCCTAGATTCACCCGCAACAACGGAGGTGGCGGTGGAGGCGATCCGGAGCAAGCCCACGAAGAGTACTTGCCCGAGCCCCTCACTTCACTCCAGAGGGAGGAGATTCACCGTCGGAACATGGATGCACTTCACACTCCTATCATTGGAGAAACCCCCGAGGCTCGCGCCTTGGAGGATGCGCGCTTGGCCAACCTGGCTGAGCGCACTCGACTGGAGAATCTTCAGCGAGTACTCGACGAGCGTACGCGACCAAGGGTTCCAGAATCTAGTCGACGCCGGCTCTTTCAACCGCCAACTCAGGTATATCGAACTCCGATTCAGAATTTAGCAGCTGCTGCCCATATAGCAGAGTCAATTCAGCCTTCCCAGTCGGAGGCGGGTAGAGGTTTGCAGCAAATCAGGGATTTGCTCCGGGCGGCAGGAGATCAAAACTCAGTTGTATCCCGATCATGAACAGGGTTCACAGCCGATCCATCGCTGCGAATTCAGTCCAGTCGGCCCATAGTCCGAGATCGCCCCCGAGGCGTGAGGAACGTGGAGGCCGGCGTGATGATCAATACAAGGGCCGCGAACAGTATGAGCACCAATTCGATCGCAACGATCGACATCGAGTGCCCACTCCTCCCCCAAGGGGTGGATCATACGCTCCTCGGCAGCAGGACGACAGACGCCAACACAAAGGTTGGGCGAAGAGTTCCAATGACCCTGTGGAACCAGGCTTTGATGCGAGATCTATTATCGCTCAAGGTTTGGTCGACAGAACGAGCTCACCGAGACGACCATGATAGAGATGTTCCTTCCAGCAGCAGAGTTCATGTCTCGGGACCGAGTGTTTCAGCAGAGCCATCGAGCCGCAGTGATTCCTCCCAACTTCAAGTTGGCGACTAGAGTCGAAGTTCATCGGAGAATCCAAGCCCGACACTTGGCTTGAAGATTACCGAGTGGCGGTTCAGATCGGCCGTGGCAACGATGAGGTAGCCATGAAGCATTTGCCTCTTATGTTGGAGGGTTCAGCCTGTATGCGTGGTTGAATCGCTTAGCACCAGCAGATTTACACTTGGGAAGATCTTGCCCGAGTGTTTGTCAGACATTTGAAGGAACTTGCAAACCACCAGCAGGTTTGACGGAGTTGCGATCGTGTGTGCAAAAGTCGAGTGAAACTTTGAGAGATTATATCCAGAGGTGGATCACTTTGCACCACACAATGAGAATGTATCCGATCACCAGCGATCAGGCCTTCAAGGAAGGTGTCAAGAACAGAGAATTGAGTTTGAAATTTGGTCGAACCGAGATATGACCCCGAGTCGGATGATGGAGATTGCCACCAAGTATGCAAATGGTGAAGAAGAGGATCGGCTTCGAGTGGTAATATAAATCGCCGCCAATGAGGCCGGCGGAGGAAATTCCATCGGAAGCGAAGCGCAAAGTCGAGCCAAGAGTTCCGGAGAGGCCTTGGCCATGACCCTGTGAAAGTTCAAGGGGAAACCCAAGGGTCCTTGGAACCCTAAGAAGGTGAAAGACAGGATGGAAACGACGTGTTGGATTTGCCATGTCATATTCATACAAAGAAAGATGAAGAGGGTAAACTCATTTTCCCGAAACATACCACTCGATAGTGTCGGCTCTTGGTTCAGCAGCCCAAGGAAACAACTCAAGGATAAGGATAAGGAGATGATAAAGTTGAGGACAGAGATGATGGTGATGGTGGATATCCCGTGTCAATTCCACTCGATGATTTTTGCCGACGCCGAAAGCAAAATTCGATTGAAGGTTATCAATCGGAAGTGAACTTGGTTGCTCGGCGACTCCCAATTATCTGAAATGGTCCTGCACCGCCATCGATTCGACTCACCGATCACCCGACGACATTGCCACCCTCGGGAGGCAAGCATTGGTGGTCGACCCAGCTTGTTGAAGGCACTCGATCGACCAAAGTCCCGATGGATGGTGGTAGTGGTTTGAACATATTATACGCGGAGACATTGAAAGGGATGGGCATTCGATGTCCGCACTCAAGACCAAGAATATGAGCTTCCACGAGTCATTCCCGGAAAGAAGGCTGAGTCACTCGCCAAATTGCTCTTGATGTAGTTTTGGTGATTCAAAGCATTTCCGAAAGAAAAGTTGACCTTCGAGGTCGTGGATTTCCAGATCGCTTATCACGCTATTCGGGAGACCAGCTTATGCACGCTTTCATGGCTCACCATGTTACGTGTATCTTAAACTCAAGATGCCTGGTCCCAAGGGCGTGATCACCGCCACGGGCAATCGGAAGAAGGCGTAAGAGTGCTTCCGTAAAGGCTCTAAGATCGCCGATGCTCATTGGCGTGGTAGAGCTACAAGAGTATCAGAAAACTGCAGATCCGAGTGATTTATTGCGAGCTAAGAAGCCCACTACGGAGTGAGCATTTCAGACGACTGGCGAGACGAAACAGGTTCACATTCACCCGACTGATCCCAATGCTGTTCGACCAACATCTCAACAACACTCGACTCAAAATAGGAAGAAGCGCCATCCAGTTCCTCCATGAGAACGGGACATCTTTGCATGGAAGCTCACGACATGCCGGTGTTCCAGGGGCTGGCTGAGCATCGCCACGAGTCGACCCAAAATTCAAACCGTTAAAGAGTATCTTCGGCGGTCCGCCATGCGTAAGAGAAAGGCCATTGGCGAGGAGGTGGCTCGCTCTTAGCAGCAGAGTTCATCCGAGAGATCTACCACTCCGAGTGGCTCGCCAACGTTGTCATGGTCCCCAAGAAGGACAAGTCGCTGCGCATGTGCATTGATTTCAAGCATATCAATCGGGCCTGCCCGAAGATCATTTCCCTCTTCCTCGCATCGCCCAAATAGTCGACTCAATCTGCGGGATGCGAGAGGTTGTCTTTTAGACGCCTATTCCGGGTACCATCAGATCCGTCTATATGGACCCGATGAGATTAAAACATCGTTCATCACTCCATTCGGGTGCTTCTGTTATGTCACCATGCCATTCGGTCTGAAGAATGCCGGAGCCACATTCATGAGGATGATTCAGAAGTGTTTGCTCACTCAAATCAGTCGGAATGTGGAAGCGCACATGGACGATATAGTGGTCAAGTCACGAAGAGGTTCCGACCGTTGACCGACCTTGCTGAAACATTTGCCAATCTCGGGAGGTATGATATCAAGCTTAACCCATCAAAGTGTACATTTGGAGTTCCTGGTGGAAAGTTACCGGTTTTCGCTTCGAGCGAGGAATCGATGCTAACCCGTAAAAGGTTGGCACCATACTCCAATGAAGCGCCTCGCGTGTGCACGATGTCCGTAAACTTATGGATGCTTGGCGCTTTAAGTCGATTCATCTCTCGCCTCGGTGAAAAGGCATTGCCTCTTTACCGATCGATGAATAAGTACGACAAGTTCGAGTGGACTCTAGAAGTCGATGCAGCGCTTGCAGAGCTCAAAGCTCGCTCTCCACCCACCGGTGCTTGCTGCTCCAATCAGCAAAGAGCATTTGCTGCTTTACATTGCAGCCATCGGACAAGTCGTCAAGACTGCATTTATGGTCGAGCGGGAAGAAGAAGGAAAAGCCTTCAAAGTTCAACGCCCAGTTTATTATCTTTCAAGCATCAACCCCATCAAAGCAAAGATACCCTCACTATCGAAGCTTGTTTATGGGATCTATATGACCACGAAGAAGGTTGCTCATTATTTCTCCGATCATTCCATTACGATCGCCGCCGACGCCCATTGTCGGAAATTCTTCATAACAGAGGTGCAACTGGTCGAGTGGCAAATGGGCGATTGAACTCCTTCCCTTGATATCAAATTCGAGGCAAAGAAAGCCATCAAGTCCCAAGCAATAGCAGATTTCTCGCCGAGTGGATCTGAACAGCAGCTTCCGACTCAAGTTCACTCGAACACCGGACTATGTTTTTGATGGTTCCAAGATGCTGAACGGTTCCGTGCAGGGTTGTATTGGTTTCCCCAAGGAGATAGACTCAAGTATGTTCTCCAGATTCACTTTGATTCTTCCAACAATGAAACAGAATATGAAGCACTCTGTATGGGTTGCGATGGCCATTTCACTGGCGTCCGTCGCTTTATGGTCTACGGCGACTCGGATCTGGTTGTTAATCAAGTGATGAAGGAGGATGTCGAAGCCCAGCTATGACAAGTTATTGTAATGCAGTGAGAAAGTCGAGAAGAAATTCGAGGGTTAGAGCTTCATCATATACCCCACCAAAAATCAAGCTGCAGATGATTTGGCTAAGATAGGATCCAAAAGGAAGCCATTCCAAGAATGTATTTTTGAGCACATTCATGCACCTTCAGCAGGAGGATCCTTTCACGTAAGAAGCCCCGCAGCAAAAGAGTGCCAATGATCCGACTAAAGTTGAGATCCCAGCCGTGGTCGACCTAATTATGGAAGTGGTGGTCATCACTCCCGATCGACGGTGCCGTACATCGTGATATATCCTAAGGAAAGAGCTCCCAGAGAATGAAGAAGAGGTTCGACAGATTGTCCGACGATCCAAGGCCTTAAAGTGATCAAGGGACAGTTGTTCGAGAAAGCGTGATCGAGTCGCCGTAGTGCATCACGCCGTAAGAAGGTCGATAATTCTTGAGGATATCCACTGGGACCTGTGGTTATCATGCGTCCTCTCGGACCATTGTGGCTAAAGCATACCGAAAGGGATTTTATCGCCAAAAGCAAATGAAATGGCAAAAGAAATAGTTGACAAGTGTGAAGGATGTCGGTTCTATTCCAACATGTCGCACAAGCCCGCCCAGCCTTGAAGACCATTCCACTCGTCTGCCCTTCGCTGTTTGGGGATTGACATGATTGGACCGTTGAGAATCGCGTAGCGGCTTCACTCATTTGCTAGTAGCAATGACAAGTTCACCAAGTGGATCGGCCAAGCCCATCAAGAACCTCGATGCATGCATCGCTATCGGTTTCATCGAGAGTTGATATTTAGATATGGAGTTCGCGCATAGCATCATCACCGACAATGGGTCAAACTTCGATAATGACAAGTTCAAAGCCTTCGCGCCTCTCAAGGCACGCTGGTCGACTATGCTTCAAAGGGCTCATCCTCAATCGAATGGACAAGGTAAC
>JAHIAM010000970.1:0-45608 GCA_021605205.1 Aegilops longissima
ATTAACACTAGTAGCAACCCAAAAGTAACGATCTGAGGCTTTGGGACAAAGATTGGATACAAAGAGATGAACTAGGGTTTGAGAGGAGATGGTGCTGGTGAAAATGTTGATGGAGATTGACCCCCTCCCGATGAGAGGATCGTTGGTGATGACGATGGCGATGATTTACCCCTCCCAGAGGGAAGTTTCCCTAGCAGAACAGCTCTGCCGGAGCCCTAGATTGGTTCCACCAAGGTTCCAAGGTTCCGCCTCGTGGCAGCGGAGTTTCGTCTCGTAAGCTTGCATATGATTTTTTCTCGGATGAAAGACTTCATATAGCAGAAGATGGGCACCGGAGGGCCACCAGGGGGCCCACGAGGCAGGGGGCGCACCCAGGGGGTAGGGCGTGCCCCCCACCCTCGTGGCCAGGGTGTGGGCCCCCTCTGGTATTTTCTTCACTTAGTATTTTTTATTATTTCCAAAAATAACTTCCATGGAGTTTCAGGACTTTTGGAGTTGTGCAGAATAGGTCTCTAATATTTGCTCCTTTTCCAGCCCAGAATTCTAGCTGCTGGCATTCTCCTCTTTATGTAAACCTTGTAAAATAAGAGAATAGGCATAAGTATTGTGACATAATGTGTAATAACAACCCATAATGCAATAAATATCGATATAAAAGCATGATGCAATATGGACGTATCAACTCCCCCAAGCTTAGACCTTGCTTGTGTTGGGGAACGTTGCAGAAAACAAAAATTTTCCTACGGTTTCACCAAGATCCATCTATGAGTTCACCTAGCAACGAGTGATCGGAGTGCATCTACATACCTTTGTAGATCGCGAGCGGAAGCGTTCAAGAGCGGGGTTGAGGGAGTCGTTCTCGTTGTGATCAAATCACGGAGATCCTAGCACCGAGCGGACAGCACCTCGCGTTCAACACACATACGGTCAGCGTGGCGTCTCCTCCGTCTTGATCCGGCAGGGGAAGGAGAGGTTGATGAAGATCCAGCTGACCTGACGGCGTGGTGGTGGATGCAGCGATCACCGCAGAGGGCTTCGCCGAGCTTCTGCGAGAGGAGAGGTGTAGCGAGGGGATAGGAGGCGCCAAGATGCAGGTGCGGCTGCCTCCCTCCCCTCCTTTATATAGGCCCCGAGGGGCATGACCTGAGATCCAATCTCCAAGGGGCGACAACCAGGGAGACTTTCCCCCAAGGCAAGTGGGCGCCCCCCTAGGGTTTCAACCCTAGGCGCAGGGGGCCCAAGTGGGCGCACCAGCCCACTAGGGGCTGGTTCCTCCACTTCAGCCCAGGCCCTCCGGGATAGGTGGCCGCACCGGTGGACCCCGGGACCCTTCCGGTGGTCGGTACAATACAGTAACCCCGAAATTCTCCGATGGCGAAATAGCACTTCCTATATATAATTCTTTACCTCCGGACCATTCCGGAACTCCTCGTGACGTCCGGGATCACATCCAGGGACTCAAACAACATTGTTTTGCTGCATACTCATATTCATACAACCCTAAGCGTCACCGAACCTTAAGTGTGTAGACCCTACGGGTTCGGAGACACGTGAGACATGACCGAGGCGGCTCTCCGGTCAATAACCAACAGCGGGATCTGGATACCCATATTGGCTCCCACATGCTCTCGATGATCTCATCGGATGAACCACGATGTCGAGATTCAAACAACACCGTATACAATTCCCTTTGTCAATCGGTATGTTACTTGCGAGATTGATTGTCGGTATCCCAATACCTCGTTCAATCTCGTTACCGGTAAGTCACTTTACTGTCACCGTAATGCATGATCCGTGACGGACACTTGGTCACTTTGAGCTCATTATGATGATGCACTACCGAGTGGGCCGGTGATACCTCTCCGTGTCTGAGTGACAAATCCGGTCTCGATCCGTGTCGACCCAAGACACTTTCGGAGATACTGTAGTGCACCTTTATAGTCACCCGATTCGTTGTGGCGTTTGGTACACCAAAGCACTCCTCGGTATCCGGAGTTACGATCTCATGGTCTAAGGAAGAGATACTTGACATTGGAAAAGCTCTAGCAAAAGCGAACTACGATCTTGTGCTATGCTTAGGATTGGGTCTTGTCCATCACATCATTCTCCTAATGATGTGATCCCGTTATCAACGACATCCAATGTCCATAGTCAGGAAACCATGACTATCTATTGATCAATGAGCTAGTCAACTAGAGGTTCACTAGGGACATGTTGTGGTCTAAGTATTCACACGTGTATTACGATTTCCGGATAATACAATTATAGCATGAATAAAGACAATTATCACGAACAAGGAAATATAATAATAATCCTTTTATTATTGCCTCTAGGGCATATTTCCAACAGTCTCCCACTTGCACTAGAGTCAATAATCTAGTTACATTGTGATGAATCGAACACCCATAGAGTTACGGTGTTGATCATGTTTTGCTTTCATGGAAGAGGTTTAGTCAGCGGGTCTGCGACATTCAGATCCGTATGCACTTTGCAAATTTCCATGTCTCCATCTTGAACATTTTCACGAATGGAGTTGAGCGGCAACTTGATGTGCCTGGTCTTCTTGTGAAACCTGGGCTCCTTGGCAAGTGCAATAGCTCGGTGTTGTCCGGAAAGAGTTTGATCGGCCCTGACGGCGCATATGGTATGACTCCCGGTCGGTGATGAACTCCTTCACCCAAATTGCTTCATGTGCTGCCTCCGAGGCTGTCATGTACTCCGCTTCACCGTAGATCCATACGGCGCTTTGCTTGCAGCTGCTCCAGCTTCTTGCTCCACCATTCAACATATACATGTATCCGGTTTGTGACTTAGAGTCATCCATATACGTGTCGAAGCTAAGCGTCGGCGTAACCCTTCTGACGAGCTCTTACGTCACCTCCATAAACGAAACATGTCCTTAGTCCTTTTCGGTACTTGAGGATATTCTTGACCGCTGTCCGGTGTTCCTTGCGGGATTACTTTGGTACCTTCCTACCAAACTTACGGCAAGGTTTACATCAGTGCAGTACACGACATGGCATACATAATAGAACCTATGGCTGATGCATGGGGATGACACTCATCTCTTGTATATCTTACGTGGTGGTGGGACATTGAGCGAGCTCAATTTCACACCTTATGTCTGAGGCAAGAACCCTTTCTTGGGTGATACATTTTGAACTTCTTCAATATCTTTTCAAGGTATGTGCTTTGTGAAAGACCTATGAGGCGTCTCGATCTATCTCTATAGATCTTGATGCCTAATATATAACAACTTCTCCAAGGTCCTTCATTGAAAACTTTTATTCAAGTAGGCCTTAATGCTGTCCAAGAGTTCTATATCATTTCCCATCAAAAGTATGTCATACGCATATAATATGAGAAATGCTCTGAGCTCCCACTCACTTTCTTATGCTATGAGGCTTCTCCATAAGTGCATAAACTAAGCGCTTTGATCATCTCATCAAGCGAATGTTCTAACTCCGAGATACTTGCACCAACCCATAAATGGATCGCTGGAGCTTGCATACCTTGTTAGCATTCTTAGAATTAAACAAAACCTTCCGGCTGCATCATATCTGAGTTCTTCCTTAAGATAGCCATTAAGGAATGCCGTTTTGATGTCCATTTGCCATATCTCATAATCATAGTATCGGCAATTGCTAACATGATTGAGACGGACTTTAGCTTCGCTACGGGAGAGAAAGTCTCATCGTAGTCAACCCCTTGAACTTGCCGATAACCTTTAGCGACAAGTCGAGCTTTATAGATGGTAACATTACCATCCACGTCATCTTCTTCTTAAAGATCCATTTGTTTTCTATCGCTTTCGCCGATCATCGAACAAATCTGTCAAAGTCCATACTTTGTTTTCATACATGGATCCTATCTCAGATTGCATGGCTTCAAGCCATTTGTTGGAATCTGGGCCCGCCATCGCTTCTTCATAGTTCGAAGGTTCACGTTGTCTAACAACATGATTTCCAGGACAGGGTTGCCATACCACTCTGGTGTGGAGCGTGTCCTTGTGGACCTCTGGTTCGGTAGCAACTTGATCCAAGTACCTTGATCATCATCATTAATTTCCTCTCCGATCGGTGTAGGCACCACGAGAACATTTTCTGAGCTGCACTACTTTCCGGTTCAAGAGGTAGTACTTCATCGAGTTCTACTTTCCTCCACTTACTCCTTCGAGAGAAACTATTTTTCAAGAAAGGATCCGTTCTTAACAACAAAGATCTTGCCTTGGATCTAAGGTAGAAGGTATACCCAATGGTTTCCTTAGGGTATCCTATGAAGGCGCATTTTTACGACTTGGGTTCGAGCTTTTCAGGTTGAAGTTTCTTGGCGTAAATTATGCGCCCTCGATCGGCTATATCTCCCACTTGTCGAAAACCACGACTTAGAGGCATAACCGCATTGAAAGCAATGTCACAAGTGAGGTAATCTTCACACAACCCATGTAATACATAAGGGAAAGAGATACATAGTTGGCTTACAATCGCCACTTCACACAATACATGAGTAAAGCATTACATCATACAGATACAATCAAGGTCCGACTACGGAACCAAAATAAATGAAGACTACCCCAAATGCTACACGGATCCCGATCGTCCCAAGCTGAGCTCCACAACTGATCAACTGAAGCGAAACAACACAATGAACAAGATCTTCATCGAGCTCCTCCTTGAGCTCGGATCGTCACACTGCGGTTTCATCGGCACACCAAACTGGTTTTGGAAGTATCTGTGAGTCACGGTGACTCGAGCAATCTCACACCAGCGAGATCAAGACTATTTAAGCTTAGGTAGGACAGAGTTGTGAGGTGGAGCTGCAGCAAGCGACTAGCATAGATGGTGGCTACATTCGCAAAAGAGGCGAGAAGAGAAGCAAAGGCACGGCCGTGAAGCTAGTAGCGACCAAGAAGTGGTCCTGAAACTACTTCGTCAAACATAACTCCAACACCGTGTTCACTTCCCGGACTCCGAGAAGAGACCATCCGGTTACACCTTGATTGATGTATTTTAATTAAGGTCAACCGGGTTTTCTACAACCGAACATTAACAAATTCCCATCTGCCTCATAACTGCGGGCACGGCTTTGAAAGATAATACCTGCAGGGTGTCCCAACAAGCCCATTATAAGCTCTCACGTTCAGCGAAGGATATTCCTTCTCTGGGAAGACCCGATCAGTCTCGGAATCCCGGACTACAAGACATCTCGACAATGGTAAAACAAAACCAGCAAAGCCGCCCGAATGTGCCGACAAATCCGATAGGAGCTGCACATATCTCGTTCTCGGGCACACCGGATGAGTAGTCCGTACAACTAAAACCAGACCCCAAGTTTCCTTGAGGCGCTGCAAGCGCTCTAGTTTGAGCCAACACTCGGAGGAGCATTGGCCGGGGGGTTAAAATAAAGATGACCCTTAGTCTGCAGAACCCAAGGGAAAAAGGCTTAGGTGGCAAATGTTAAAACCAATGTTGGGCCTTCTTTGGAGAGTTTTATTCAAAGCGAGCTGTCAAGGGGTCCCATAAATCACCCAACCGTGTAAGAGCATAAAATCAAGGAACATAACACGGTATGGCGGAAACTAGAGGCGGCAAGAGTGGAACAAAACACCGGGCATAAGGCCGAGCCTTCCACCCTTTACCAAGTATATAGATGCATTAATTCAAAAAGATATATTGCGATATCCCAACAAGTAAACTTGTTCCAACAAGGAACAACATCTCCATGTTCAACAAGGAACAAACTTCATCTTCACCGCAACTAACAACGCTATAAGAGGGCTGAGCAAAGCGGTAACATAGCCAAACAACGGTTTGCTAGGAAAGGATGGTTAGGGGCTTGACATGGCAATATGGGAGGCATGATAAGCAAGTGATAGGCATCATTAGCATAGGCATAGCAAAAAGCGAGCATCTAGCAAGCAAAGATAGAAGTGATTTCGAGGGTATGGTCATCTTGCGAAATCCATAAGGAAGAAGAATGAGTCCATGAAGAAGACAAAAGGATGTGAGCGAGGCAATCCTCACAACTCCGAGCGAAACCGAAGCTAAGCGAGAAGCAAACCAGAAAGAAGCAAACAACATAGTAAACACACAAGCATAAACATGGCATGATGCACAAACAAGTATGATGCATGTCCGGTTTAATGAGGCATGGCATGGCAATATGCACAAACAAAACTACAAGTTAAATGGAGCTCAATATGCAACGAGTTGCATATTGATGAAACACCACGACAAGTTATTTAGTTCGATCTCGTTTATGTACCCAACAATATTAAATATTGGTTAACATGGCAAGTGGTGAAGCATATCAAAACTATACCATCTAAACAATTTAAATGGGGCCGGATATAACAAACAACAAATCCGGTAAATCCCCATATGCATTTAGCAAATTAATGGAAACAACAAATATAAACATTTAAATGTTGTTATCATGATCGGATGACATATGCAAGTTTTAAGCATTTTTATGAAAATGTTGACAAGAGCATAATCTGAGGCATTTGGTCACCATGGCGGAGCAAGCGGGTGCCACGACAGCGAAACCAAAAATGATGCCACGACGACATATCGGTTCCGATAGCTCACGGAATGCGGTGCAAAAGAAGTGGGCGTGGCGTGTCATGCAAGGATGGTGGGGTGCTCCCAGTTCGGGTTCCCAGGGGACGGTGGCATGGCAAAAGGGGCATCGCAAGGACAAGCGGGCACAGTGAAAGCGGTGCATCTCATTCAACACATGCATTCGGTCCACGGCGGTCGTCTCGGGGTTATACCTTGAAGTGTGCATTTCGGGGCGGTTCGGGTTGATGCGATGTAGAGAAGTAGGCGTTCTCGCGATGTAGTGGAAGTAGTTGTTCTTGTGGCGGTAGTGGAAGTAGTCGTACGGCGATGGTAGTTATACATTTTTTAGTAGATGAACTTGGCATACAGAAATTGACGGTGAGTACTTAGCGCAACACGGGTGTAGTCGTACATGAGGTCTTAGCGAATCGAAGGGGTACCAGCCGGGTCGGTCTTGGCGATTCAGGTTTCCGTAGTGTCCTGGTACTTGCGCTTGGGATTGATTTTAGGGTTGCATCGTCCACGGCAACCACGGCGCAGATGCAAAAGGCAGCGACTTGGCGCGGTTCGGTGGTCGAACAAGGCGAGGGGCAGCTCGGCGACTCACGCGATGCGAGGAGCTTGGCGCGAGCTTGATCGCTCGTCTCCCTTGCGAGACAAGGGAGAGGAAAGAATCGCGATGTCCTAGGGCAGCGTGGGAGGCGAAAGGCTGGCGGCGTTTGGTGAGCTCTGGTTCATGGCGGAGGAGCTCCAGCGAGGCGGCGGCGGGGAGGACGGCCCAGCGCAGCCTGATCCGGGCGGCGGCGGCGGGCTCCGGTGGCTGGCTGGTGGCGCGGAGGCGGCGAGGAGGAGGCCTCGGTGAGGAGGAGGTTGGGCCAGCCTTCGCCTTGACTGCAGGCGGCAGGGGCCGGAGTTGGTCGCACCGCAGCTGAGGTGGAGCAACACATGTAGAAGGGAGCAGCGTGGCGAGACATGGAGCGGCGGTGCCATGGCGTCTTGGCGAGACGAGCTCATGCAGGGCAGCAGGGTGGTTGGCTGGAGGGTCTCTCCTCTCTCTTTCTCTGCGGATGGCGACATGAGCGAGGAGAGGAGAGATCGAGAAGAGGAGATGAGGATCGGCGCAGGTTTTCTGGCCGCTGGCGGCGCGTCGTGCGATGGGGATCAAAGGCGAAGGTGGCGGCTGGCGGAGAGCGAGGAGAGAAGTGGGATCGGGCTAGGTTAAGATGAGGTTCGGGAGGAGGCTGGGCTTTGGGCGGATGGGCGATCCGAAGGAGGAGAGTGGCGAGGGCCCGCTCGGCTGGATTTAAAGAAAGGAAGGGGAAAAAGGTTTTCCTTTTCTATTTGAGAAAAGAAATAGGAGCAAAAATATTTATTTGGAGGCCAAATAAATACAAGTTGAGCTGAAAATGGCATGGGGCTTCTTTGGCATAACTCAAAGTGCCACAACTTGAACGAACCAAGCTGGAGAATGATCGAGGATTTAGAATAGGTGGAAGCGAGAGATTAAAATGCAAGTTTGTTATGGTGGCTTCAAATTAAAGAAATATTTAATATAGCTCCCTAATATTGGGAGGATATGTTATAAAGAGAAAACACCATGTGAGTTCCTCGATTTAAATGGATCAAGATCCATACAATTTATTTAGATGAGTTTTGAAATGCAAAGATTAATGACATGATGGCATGATGACATGATGCAATGCAAAATAAAAGAGCAAGCACAAAAAAACACACTGGCGAAACTTCGGAATAGCTAGAAGTCTTACGAAGCATCGGTCTTGAGGCGTTACGATAAGCATCGCATCCCCAAACTTTTAGAAAGCGACAGCTTAGGTTTCTTCCCAAACCATAATTCATACGGTGTCGTCTCAGCGGTTTAGGCGGTGCCCTATTTAAAGTGAATGTAGCTGTCTCTAGGCGTATCCCCAAAATGATAGCTGTAAATCGGTAAGAGACATCATAGATCGCACCATATCCAATAGAGTGCGATTACGACGTTCGGACACACCGTTCGTTGAGGTGTTCAGGCGGCGTGAGTTGTGAAACGATTCCACATTTCCTTAAGTGTGTACCAAATTAAATGACCTAAATATTCTCCTCCACGATCGATCGTAAGAGCTTTATTTTCGGTCACGTTGATTCTCTACCTCATTCTGAAATTCCTTGAACTTTTCAAAGGTCTCGGACTTGTGTTTCATCAAGTAGACATACCCATATCTACTCAAGTCATCGGTGAGTGAGAACATAACGATATCCTCCATGAGCCTCAACGCTCATTGGACCGCACACATCGGTATGTATGATTTCCAATAAGTTGGTTGCTCGCTCCATTATTCGAGGAGAGCGGAGTCTTGGTCATTTGCCCATGAGGCATGGTTCGCATGTGTCAAATGATTCATAATCGAGAGACTCTAAAGTCCATCGAATGGAGCTTCTTCATGCACTTGACACCAATGTGACCAAGGCGGTGCCACAAGTATGTGGGACTATCGTTATCAACTTTACATCTTTGGTATTCACACTATGAATATGTGTAATATTACGTTCGAGATTCATTAAGAATAAACCATTGACCATCAGAGCATGACCATAAAACATATCTCTCATATAAATAGAACAACCATTATTCTCGGATTTAAATGGTAGCCATCTCGCATTAAGCGAGATCGATACAATGTTCATGCTCAAACTTGGCACTAAATAACAATTATTGAGGTTTAAAACTAATCCCGTAGGTAAATGTAGAGGTAGCGTGCCGTGGCGATCACATCGACCTTGGAACCATTCCCGGCGTGCATCGTCACCTCGTCCTTCATGATCTCGTTTATTCCGCAGCTCCTGCTGTGAGTTACAAATATGAGCAACGGCACGGTATCAAATACCGGGAGTTACTACGAGTCTTGGTAAGGTACACATCAATTACATGTATATCAAATATACCTTTAGTGTTGCGGCCTTCTTGTCCGCTAAGTATTTGGGGCAGTTCCGTTTCGATGGCCCTTCCTTTGCAATAAAAGCACTCTGTCTCGGGCTTGGGTCCATTCTTTGACTTCTTCCGGCAACTGGCTTACGGTAGCGGCAACATCCTTGCCTTCCTTCTTGAAGTTCTTCTTACCCTTGCCCTTCTTGAACTTAGTGGTTTTTTGACCATCAACACTTGATGTTCTTTCTTGATTTCAACCTCTGCTGACTTGACATTGAGAATACTTCAGGAATGGTCTTCACCATCCCTGCATATTGTAGTTCATCACAAAGCTCTTGTAGCTCGGTGGGGGCGATGAAGGATTCTGTCAATGACCGCCTCGTCCAGGAGGTTAATGTCCATTGGGACGGCGGTTGTGCAACCAGGACATTTGAGTATGTGCTCCTTGTGAGAACTGTTTTCCTCCATCTTACAACTATAGAACTTGTCGGAGACTTCATATCTCTCGACCGGGCATGAGCTTGGAAAACCATTTTCAGCTCCTCGAACATCTCATATGCTCCGTGTTGCTCAAAAGCGCTTTTGGAGCCCGGTTCTAAGCTGTAAAGCATGCCACCTGAGCGAGGGAGTAATCATCAACCGAGACTGCCAAGCATTCATAATGTCTTGGTTCTCTGGGATCGGTGCTTCACCTAGCGGTGCTTCTAGGACATATTGTTTCTTGGCTGCTATGAGGATGATCCTCGGGTTAGGACCCATCCGAATAGTTGCTGCCATCGTCTTTCAACTTGGTTTTCTCTAGGAATGCGTTGAAGTTCATGGTGACATGGCGTTGGCCATTTGATCTACAAGACATTTTGCAAAGATTTTAGACTAATGTTCATGATAATTAAGTTCATCTAATCAAATTATTTAATGAACTCCCACTCAGATTTGACATCCCTCTAGTCATCTAAGTGTTACATGATCCGAGTCGACTAGGCCGTGTCCGATCATCACGTGAGACGGACTAGTCATCATCGGTGAACATCTCCATGTTGATCGTATCTTCCATCGACTCATGTTCGACCTTCTCGGTCTCTTGTGTTCGAGTCCATGTCTGTACATGCTAGGCTCGTCAAGTTAAACCTAAGTGTTTTGCATGTAAAACTGTCTTACACCGTTGTATGTGAGCGTAAGGATCTATCACACCCGATGATCATGTGGTGCTTGAAGGCGATACTTTAGCAGTTGCGCAGTTAGGGAGGCACTTTCTTGAAATTATTATAAGGGATCATCTTATTTACTACCGCGTTCTAAGTAAACAAGATGCATAAAACATAATAAACATCACATGCAATTATATAAAGTAGTGACATGATATGGCCAATATCATATAGCTCCTTTGATCTTCATCTTGAGGCTCCATGATCATCTTGTCACCGGCATGACACCATGATCTCCATCATCATGATCTCCATCATCGTGTCTCCATGAAGTTGCTGCGCCAACTATTACTTCTACTACTATGGCTACACATTTAGCAATAAAGTAAAGTAATTTACATGGCGTTGAATCAATGACACACAGGTCATACAATAATTAAGACAACTCCTATGGCTCCTGCCGGTTGTCATACTCATCGACATGCAAGTCGTGATTCTTATTACAAGAACATGATTTCATACATCACAATATATCATTCATCATTCATCACAACTTCCGGCGTATCGGATCACATGACAATTGCTGCAAAAACAAGTTAGGCGTCCCTAATTGTTGTTGCATCTTTTACGTGGCTGCAATTGGGTTCTAGCAAAACGTTTTCTTACCTCGTGAAAGCCACAAGCGTGATTTGTCAACTTCTATTTACCCTTCATAAGGACCCTTTTCATCGAATCCGCTCCAACTAAAGTGGAGAGACAAACACCGCCTTATACCTTATGCAACTAGTGCATGTCGATTCGGTGGAACTGTCTCACGTAAGCGTGCGTGTAAGGTCGGTCCGGGCGCTTCATCCCACAATACCGCTGAAGCAAGATAATACTAGTAGCGGCAAGAAAGTTGACAACATCTCGCCCACAACAAATTGTGTTCTACTCGTGCAATGAGAACTACACATAGACCTAGCTCATGATGCCCTTTGTTGGGGAAAGTTGCGAGAAAACAAAAATTTTCCTACGGTTTCACCAAGATCCATCTATGAGTTCATCTAGCAGCAGTGATCGGTGCATCTACATACCTTTGTAGATCGCGGCGGAGCGTTCAAGAGAGCGGGGTTGAGAGTCGTTCTCGTCGTGATCCAAATCACGGAGATCCTAGCGCGAGCAGACGGCACCTCCGTGTTCAACACGCGTGCGGTTAGCGTGGCGTCTCCTCCGTCTTGATCCAGCAAGGGGAAGGAGAGGTTGATGAAGATCCAGCAGACTGGCAGGCGTGGTAGTGGATCTGGCAGTCACCATGCGAGGCTTCGCCCGAGCCTGCGAAAGGAGAGGTGTAGCGAGGGAGAGGAGGCGCCAAGATGCGGTGCGGCTGCCTCCCTCCCCTCCTTATATAGGCCCCGAGCGGCCGCCTGAGATCCAATCTCCAAGGCGGCGGCCAGGGGAGACTGCCCCAAGGCAGAGTGGGGCGCCCCCCCCACCTAGGGTTTCAACCCTAGGCGCGGGGGCCCAAGTGGAAGCGCACCAGCCACAGGGGCTGGTTCCCTCCACTTTAGCCCACGGGCCCTCCGGATAGGTGGCCCCATCCCCCAGCCCTTAATTTTCCCCCGGGCCGGTTAAAAACCCAAAATTTCCCTTTTAAAACCCAAAATTTTGGAAAGGTTGGGAAAACCCCCCCCTTTTTCGGGAAAAATTTTATTCCCCCGGATTTTTTAAAAAGGGTTTTTTGGCCAATTTTTCCCCCCCCTTTAACCTCCGGGGGAAAATTTAATTTCCCAACCCCAAACCCCCTTTTTTTCCCTTTATTACCCTTCCGGGGCCCTTTGGTACCCCCAAAAAAAAATTTTTTCCCCTTTTCCCCGGAAAATTTTTTTCCCTTTTAAAAACCGAAAATTTTTTTTTAAAAATTTCCTTTCCTTCCCCTTTTCCAAAGGGAAAAAAAAAATTAAAAGGGAAAAAATTTTTTTCCAAAATTGGGTTTCCAACCATTTTTTAAAATTTTAAAAAATTTTTTTTTTAAAAAAAAAAATTAATTATCAAAAAGGAAAATTAAAAACCCAAATTTTTTTTTTCCCCTTTTTTTGGGAAAAAATTTGGGAAAATTAAAATAATTTAAAAAAAAAAAAAACCTTTTTGGGCCCAAGGGTTTTTTAAAAATTGGGCCCAAGGTTTTGGGTAAAATTTCCCTTTTAAATTAAGGTTTAAAAAATTTTGGAAAGGGGAAACAAATTTTTTAAAAAAAATTTTTTTTTAAAAGGAATAAAAAAAAAAAAAACTTTTTTCCCCAAATTTTAAAATCCTTGAAAATTTAATTTTAAAATTTAAAACCTTAAAAAGAACCAAAAACCCCCAAATTTTTTTTAAAAATTTAAAAATTTAATGCCCAAATTCCAAGGTTTTAATTAAAAAAAATAAATTTTATAATTTTTTAAAATTTTTTAAAAAATTTAAAAAAATTTTTTAAAAATCCCAAAAATAAAAAAAAAAAATTTAAATAAATTTTTTTAAAAAAAAATAAAATTAAAAAAGGGTTTTAAAAAGGGGCTTTCCAAAGGTTTAAATGGAAAAAAAAAACCAAATTCCAAAAGGGGAAAAAAAAAATTTTTGGGGGGGAATTTTTCCAAAAATGGTTAAAAAAATTTTCCCAAAAAACCCTTTTTTTGGGAATTTTATTTTTAAGGCAACTTTTTTTTAAAACCCAAAAAAATTTTTTTCCCAACCAAAATTTAAAAAGGGGGGTTTTTTAAAAATTTTTAAAAGGAAGGAAAAAAACCGGGAAATTTGGAAAAAACGGGTTTAAAAAAATTTTTTTTTTTTTTTAAAGGAAACAATTTAAAGGTTTAAACCATAAAAACCTTTTTTTTAAAAAAAACCCCCTTTTTTTTCCTTTTTAAATTTTTAAAAAATTTTTTTTCCCCCAAAATTTTAAAAATTTCCTTTAAAGTAAACCTCTCCTTTTTTAAAATTTTTTTTTTTTAAAACTTTTTTTCCCTTTTTTTTTTTAAAAAATTTTAAATTTAAGCCCTTTTTTAATCTTTATTATTTTTTTCCCTTTTTTTTCTTAAAAATTTTTTTAAAAACCTCAAAAACATATAAAAATTTTTACTAAAAATTTAAAAAAAAAAGGGAAAAAAGGGAATTAAAAAAAAACCCCCCCAAAAACTTTTCCAAACCAAAAACCCCAAAAAATTTTTTTTAAAAAAATGGAATTGGGGTTAAGGGGCCCAAAAATTTTGCCAAATTGCCCTTTGGGGTTATTTCCCTTTTTAAAAAAAGGGGGGGAAATTTTTGGCCAACAAAAAAAAGGGATTTTTGGGGGGTTTTGGGAAAAAAATTTTTTTGGGGCTTGGTTTTTTTCCCCTTAAATCCTTCATCCTTTGTTTTTAAGGGGGTTTTTTGGGTTTTTTGGGTTCTTTTGGGGGGGTTTTTGGGGGCCTTTTAAACCCCAAAAAAACCCAAGGGGGTTTTTTTTTTTAAAACCCCTTTTTAAAATTTTTGGGGGAAAAAATTAAAAAAAAAAAGGGCCAAACAAGGGGGGGGGGCCCCCCCCCGGGGGTTTTTTTTTTTTTAAAAAATTTTTAAAAACCAAAAAAAAGGGTTTAAAGGGTTTGGGGGGGGTTTTCCCCCTCCCCTTTCCTTTTGGCCTTTGGTTTTTTTTTCCCTTTTTTTTTCCAAAATTTTTTTTAAAATTTTTGGGTTTTTTATTTTAACCCCCCCTTTTGGTTTTGGGGTTTTTTTTTCCCAGGGTTAATTTCCCTTTTGGCCCCTTTTGGAAATTTTAATTAAAAATTTTTTTGGGAAAAAATTTTTGGTTTCCCCTTAATTTGGTTTTTTCCGGGATTTTTAAAAAAAAAAAACCAGGTTTTTAAAAAATTCAAAAACCCCCAACCCAAATTTTTTAAATTTTTTTTCCCCTTTAATTTTTTTTTTGGGGTTTCCATTTTTTTTTTTTCCTTAAAAATTTTTTTTAAAAAAAAAAAATTTTTTTTGGCCCAATTTTCCTTTTTTTGGGGTTTTGCAAAAATTTTTCCCCTTTTTTAAAACTTCCCAAGGGTTTTTTTTTAACCCATTTTAAAAAATTTTTAAACCAATTTCTTTAAAGCCCATTAAAATTTTTAAAAAATTTTTTTTTAAATTCCAAACCCCTTTTTTTAAGGGATTTAATTTAAAGGTTTAAAAAACCCAAAATTTTTTCCCCCCAAAAAAAGTAACCAACCAAAATAAAAAAAATTTTTTTAAAAAAAATTTTAAAAAAAAAAAACCCAAAAAGGGAAAATTTTTTTTTTAAAAAAAAACCAAAATTTTGGTTTCCCAAAGAAAAAAATTCCCAAAAAAAAACCCCAAAAAAAAAAAATAAATTTTTGGGTTCCCAAATTAAATTTTTTCCCCCCAAAGGAAAAAATTTTTTTTGGGGAAAACCAAAAAATTTTCTTTAAAAAGGGGTTTTTTTTCATTAAAACCCCTTTTTTTGGGGGAAACCCAATTTTAAAAAAATTTTAAAAACCCCCCTTTTTAAAAAGGGGGTTTTAAAAATTTTTAAATCAAGGTTTTTTTTTGGGTTTAAAAATTTTTAAAATTTAAAAATTTGTTTTTTCCTTTTAAGGTTAATTGGAAAAAATTTGGGGAAACCCAAAAATTTTCAAATTAGGGTTTTTTTTTTTTCCCCCCCAATTGTTTAAAAGGGTTTTTTCCCCCCAATTTTAAATTTAAAAAAAAAAAAAAATTTTTTTAAAGACTTTTTTTCAAAGGATTTAAAAATTTTAAATTTTGAATAAATTTTTTTTAACAAAAGGTCCCAAAAACCCCCAAAAAAAACCAAAACCTTTTTAAAAAAAATTTTTCCCCGGGGGGGGAAAAATTAATTTTTTAATTTTTTAAATTTTTCCCCCCCCAAAAAAAATTTTTAAAATTTAAAGGGGTTTAAAATTTTTAAAGGGTTAAAATTTTTTTTTTCCCCCAAAATTTTAAAATTTATTTAAAAAAATCTTTTTTAAAAATTTTAGGGTTTAAAATTTTTTTCCAAATTTAACCCCAAAAAAAAAAAAATTTAACCCTTTAATTCCAAAATTTTTTCAAAACCCCAAAATTTGTTTAAATTTTAAGCCCTTTTCAAAAATTTTGGGAAAACCTTCCATTAAAAAAAACCCCCTTTTCCCAAAAAAAAAGGGGGTTTCCCTTTTTAAAAAGGCAAGGGAAACCTTTAAAGGGTTTAAGGGAAAAATTAAGAAAAAAAAAATTCCGGGAATTAAGGGGGTTTGGGTTGGGGTAACCCCCCAAAACCCCCGGAAACCCCCCGGGTTAAAAAAGGGAATTTTGTTGGGGGCCCCCCCCTTTTTTTAGGGTTTTTAACCCCTCCCTTTAACCCCTTTTTCCCCCCCCGGTTTTAAAAAAAGGGGGTTTTCCCCAAAAAAAAAAAATTTCCCGGGTTTGCCCCTTCCCCTTTTTTTTCCCCCCCCCGGCCCCAAAAACCAAGGGGGGGTTTTTTTTGGGGCCCGGGGAAAACCCCCCTCTTTCCAACCACCTTCCCCGGGCCCCCCCAAACCCGGTTTCCCCGGGGCCCCTTTTCCCCGGGGGGGGGGCCCCCCCGGTCCCAAAACTTTGGGGGCCCAATTCCCCCCCCCCCCCCCCCCGGGGTTTTTTTCCTTTGGGTTAACCCAAAACCAAAATTTTCCAATTTCCCCGGGGTTTGGGGGGCCCCAAAAGGTTTTTTTGGGGCCCCTTTTTCCGGCAAGGGGGCCCCCCAAAAGGGAAACCTCCAATTTGGGGGGGGGGGGGGGTTTTTTTTTTCCCCCCCGGGCCCCCGGGGGGGGGGAAAAAACCCGAAAACCCCCCAAAAGGCGGGGCCGGGCCTATTCCAAGGGGAAATTTCCCCAAAAAACCCCCCGGGGGGGGGTTTTTTCCCCAAAAACCGGAAAACCCCAAACCCAAACCCCAAATTAACAAATTTTTTGGGGGCCCCCTTTTTCCCCAAGGGTTTTAAAAAAAAAATTTTTTTAAAAAACCGGAAAAAAAAAAAGGGCCCCCCAAATCCCTTTTCAAAAGGAAAAAAAAGGGGGGGGTTTGGGGAAAGGCTTAAAAATTTTTAAAGGCCCGGGAAAAACCCAAACCAATTAAAGGGTTTTTCCCCCCTTTTTAAAAAAAAACCCCAAAAATAAAGGAAAAGGGGGGTTAAAAAAAAGGGAACTTTAAAAAAAAACCCCCTTTTGGGGTTCCCAAATTTTAAAAAATCCCCAAAAAAAAACCAAGGGGAAAAAAATTTTAACCCCGAGGGCCCCCCTTTTGGTCCAAGGGGGGCCCTTCCTTCCAAATTCCCGGGGGCCAAAAAAAAAAGGTTCCCAAAAAGGGTAAAAAATTTTGAACAAAACCCCAACCCCAAAATTTCCTCGGTAAAACCCTTTGGAAAAAATTTGGGGGGACCGGGAAAAAATTTTAAGAAAAACCCCAAAATGGCCCCCCAAAGCCCAAAAAAATTCCCGGTTTAAACCCCCTTTTCAAAAAATTTTTGGGCCCCCGGAAAATTTTCAAAATAAAAAACCTCCCAAAAAAACCCCTTTTTGGGGGGCCAAAACCCCCCCCCAAAAAGGGGGCCCAAAAAGGGGGAAAAACCCCAAAATTTTTTCCCCCCCCCAAAAAAAAAATTTCCAAGGCCCCCCCCTTAAAAAGGAAACCGGTTTCCCCCGGGGCGGGGAAGGGGTTCCAAAGGGAAATTTTTCCCCCCCCGAAATGGGGTTTTTCCCCCCAAGGCCCAAAAACCCTTTCGGGGGAAAAACCCCTTGGGGGTTTTTTTTGGGGGGGGGAAATTTCCAAAAGGGGGGTTCCGGGAAAAAACCGGGGGTTAAAATTTAAAAGGTTAAAAGGGAAAAAACCCCTTTTTTGGCCAAGGAAACAAGGGGGAAAAGGTTTTGGGGGAAAAAAAAAAGGGGAACCAAAATTTTTTAAAAAAACCAAAAAAATTTCGGGCCCAAGGCCCTAACAATTTTCCCCAAATTTTTTAAAACCCAAATTTTTTTTTTTTTTTTTCCCGGGGGAAAAGGGCCCACCAAAAAGGGGGCAAACCCAAAGGGTGGAAAACCCCAACCCCTTTTTAAAATTTTTTTCCCCAAAAAAAACCCGGGGAAAAAACCCAAAGCGGGGAAAAAGGTTTTTGGGGGGAAAAAAAAACCCCCTTTAAAAAACCCCAAAACCCCAAACCCCGAACCCAAAAAAAGGGAAAAGGGGGGGAAACCCGGTTTTTTTGGGTTTTTGGGAAAAAAAAAAACCCCGGCTAAAAAAAAGGAATTCTTGGGCCCAACCCCCAATTTAACCCTTTTTAAAAAGGGCCCCCCCCTTTGGGCCTTTCCCGGTGGGGGAAAGGGCCCCAAAATTTTTTTTTACCCCCCCAATCGGGGGGGCCCCCCCAAAATCCCATACCCTTTTTGGGCTTTCCCCCAAATGGGCCAAACAACCCCCAAAACCCAAAAAATAAACCGGTTCCCGGGCGGAATTCCAAAGGGAATTAAAACCCTTACAAAATTCCCGGGCCAAAAAGGGGTTTTTCTTTGGGGGCCCGGGCCCCTAAAAAAACCCCAAACCCCGGGGGGCCCAAAGGGCCTTAAATTCCCCCAAAATTTTTTGGGCCCCCCGGTTTGGCCAATTTTCCCCAAAAAACCGAACCCCAAAAAGGGCCGGTTTTAAGGGGGGGTTTTTCCCCGGGCGGGGTTGGGGGGCCGGGAAAATTTAAAAAAACCCCAAAAAAAACCCAAAAGGCGGCCAAAACCCCCCAAGGTTCCGGGGTTTTCCCCCCGGGGGGGGGCCCAACCCCCCCTTTAAAAACTTCCCCAAAACCCCCGGGGAAAATTTTTCCCCTCCAAAAGGGGGGGGAGGGCCAAAAAAACCCCCGGGGGGCCCCCCCCGGGGAATTCCCCCCCCAAAAAAGGGGAAAAACCCCGGGCCCCCCCCCCCCCAAAAAGGAAAAACCCCCAAAAAAAAGGGGGGGAAAATTTTAAAAAATTTGGGGGAAAAAAAAAAAAGGGGGAGTTTTAAAAAAACCCCGGAAGGGGGGCCCCCAAAAATTGGGCCTTGGGGGCCCCCCCCGGGGCCCCTTTGGGCCCCCAAAAATTTCCCGGATTCTTTGGCCGGGCCGGGTTGGGGTTTCCCTTTGCCCAAAACCCTTTTTCCCCCAAAAAATTTTCCCCCCAAAAAATTTTTCGGAAAAGGGGGGGAACCCGGGAAAAAAAAAAGGGAAAAAAAACCCTTTTAAAAAAACCCAAAAGGGGGAAAACCCCGGTTAAAGGGGGCCCCCGGACCGGGTTAATTAAAAAAGGGGCCCCCAAAAAAAGGGGGGAAAAAAAGGGGTTTAAAAAAAAAATTTTAAAAATTAATAAAGGGGAACCCAAAAACAAAAAAACAAAAAAAAAAAAAAAACAAACCAAACCCGGGAAAAACCAAATTTCCCCCCCACCAACCCCCCGAAAGGAAAAAGGGAAGAAAAAAAAAAGAAAAAAACCCCCCCATTTCAAAATTTCCCAAAACTGTTTGGTTTTTTTGGCCCGGACCCAACCCAACCAATTTTTTAAAAAAAATAAAAAGGGGGGAAAGGGGGGGTTGGGGGAAAAAAAATTAAAAAAAAAAAAAGGGGAAAAAAGGAAAAAAATTTTAAATGATCAAAACCCCCCCAAACCCCAAACCCTTTTCCCCGGTTCCCCCAAAAACCCCCTTTTTTTTTTTTTTTAAAATTTTTAAAAAAACTTTAAACCCCAAAAGGGGGTTTTTCCCCCCAAAGGGTTTTCCCCCCTTGGTTTGCCATAAAAAAAAACCCCCCCCCCCCCCGGGAAAAACCCCAAAAAAAAAAAAAAACCCCCCGGGCCCCCGAAACCCGGGAAACCCAAAAAGGGGGGGCCCAAAAAACCCCTTTAAAAGGGGGTTTCCCAGGGGGGGTTTTTGGGCCAACATTCCGGGGGGGGGGTTTTTTTCCCCCAAAAAAGGGGGGTAAGGGGGGGAAAAAAGGGGCCCTTTTGGGGTTCTTTTTGGGCTTTTCCCAAAAAGGGCCCCCCCAAAAGGGGGAAAAAACCGGGAAAAAAAAAGGGGGAAATGGAAAAAAGGGGAACCCACCACCACCGTTTGACGAGTGGTGGGGAAGACGCTGGCGGAGGAATGGGCGCCGATTAGGGAGCCCACGACGCGTCAAGTCTATGGACAAGGCGGCGCAGGCTTCGCCCGGATACACACCGCGCCCATCTCAGAGAGACGCGGTCCGATAACGCCATGATGCTCGCAGCACCATACGCTCATGGGCCATGATCAAGCCGGTGGATCCAGAGATGCTCAAGAGCAGCCATACGCTAACAAAGCCGGTGCGAAGCGGGCACGGCCGCCGGACGGATGCTGCCCTTCTAAAGTATTAGAAGTCCGAGCACATCCCGCTTCGCACTGCTCGCCATTACTACCACCACCCAAGCGGAAGCTTTGGCATCGGGCTCAACTACTCTCGGATTACCTCCAACGGCCGACAAGGTCGCATTTAATGGAGGGCCACCATCCAAAGTCTCATCGCTTTGCTAACGGCGACGCCCCGCGCAACCTGCACATCGCAGCCGCGCAAGGCGACAAGGCACGAGCCAGTGGCGATTTAACCCGCGGGTGCAACCACCATGCACTCCCTTTCCAAGGCCAAGATCACTAGCTCCTCGGGTCCACCTCGACAATGACTCCACCGCTGCCGGATCCACGAAGTTCGCCGGATCAGCGCAAGTTCTTCAAGAACGGCAACAAGAAGACGCCGAACCCGTGATCGAGCGCCAAGAGAAGCGCGGCCAATCCGACCAGCTACCGGGCCCACCGTCGATATGCAAGCGCCAGGGGAACTGTGTGACTTGTCAGAGCGTAGGTTGCCCGCTGCTCACCCGTGAGCTGCGGCAAGTCCAAAGGGTCTGGACAAGAAAAACTTCTGCCGATAAAATGTAAAAGTATGACGGCAGGACGATCCATCGGAGTTCTCAACATCTACACCATCGCTGCGTGCTGTGGGGACGAGACGACAAGATCCTCGCCACTACTTCCCGCTGGTGCTCAAGCCCAATGTAAGATCTGGCTCATGCACTTGCCGGACAGCTCCATATCTTCTTGGGCAGATTTATGCCATCAGCTTGTTACGCCTTCACAAAGCGGCCACAAGCCCCATGGCCAAGAGAGTGACCTTCACCGACGCCTGTATGAAGGAGAGTCTCGCGAAGTTCATTCAAAGATTCACCAAGCGGCACTACAACATCCCGTGATGTCCACCCCGCCAATGTGATCGCCGATTTCATCGTAATGCGGAACCGCAGGATGAGGGAGGAAATGGCGATGTGCAAAGTCAAATACGCCGCTGAGCTATATGCCCCGCCGACAAGTGTGCACGGCCGAGGAAGGAGGAGACTCTCAGAGAGAATGTTGAAGCAGGATCTCGAGCAGGAGGAGACCGCCTGCAAAGAAGAGCAAGCGCGGAACAATGTAAAGAAGAAGAGCAAAGAGGTACTAGTTGTCGAGCAGTCCGCAACTGAGGTGGCGCCAAGAAGGCCAAGGTTGGTGGTTCGCAAGGAGGTTGTCACGACACCGACGGGCGAGCCCTGGGCGGCCGCCGGCAAGCGGTGACAGCCCAACAAACAAGATCGCAAGATTCACCGCACCAAGGGCCATGACCTCCAGAGCTGCAAGAAAGTCGAAAGCAGCTTGTTGAACACAGTAAGGCTGAGTACGAGCGGTGAGACAAGGAGAAGGCCCAGAAGGTGATGCGGCAGCTAGCAAGAAGAGACCCGCCGGAGGGCACCGCTGCAAGGCTAAGCAGCGGCAAGGAGATGCACTTCCCCGTGGCCGCGACAAGGATGAAGACGAAGACGACGACGACGAAGACATGGATGATGATGAAGCCGATGAGCAGGAGTTTTAGAAAGCCACGAGGTTCTCTCTATCGTTGACGGCAAGTTTTCTCGCATACCTCACACCGCCAACTCAAGCAATGGATGCGGAGGTTAATGCAGCGTAATCCATCCGTGAGTCACGCAAGCCTGGCGTGGTCCAAAGACGCCCATCATCTTTGATATTGAGGACCACCCTGATCGCATAATCGCGGGCGGGTGCTTGCCGATGTTGGTCTCACCAACTATCCGCAACCTCAAGGTCACTAAGATGTTGGTTGACGGCGGGCCGGGCTTGAACCTCGATCTCCTCCGCAAAGGCTCCATAAGCTTCAGATCCCCGATACGAGCTCAAGAGACCGCACTTTCAAGGAATCAACCCAGAAGGAGCAAGTTTAAAGGGAAGATCACGCTGCCGGTAACATTTGGCAATGAAGCTAAACTTCGTGGATCGAGAGGGTCACGCTCGACGTCGCTGATTTCCTATTGCTTTACAATGGGATACTTGGCTGGCCCAAAGACTCGCCAAGTTCATGGCAGCCTCTCATTATGCATACAATCTGCTCAAGATGCCCGCCCGATAAGTGTCATTTCTGTTCATGGCGACAAGAAAGATGCTTTATCTGCTACCGACAAGATTTACCGGATGCAGCAGCAGCGAATGATAGCAAATCACTTGCCGCTGAAGCTCCCTGGGAAGAAGAAGACCACCTTGTACGGCAAGAGCCTGATGCCCACTCCGCAAGCGCACCTCTTCGAGGCTGCGCCACCGCCGAGGACGCGCCATCGAGCTCCACCGCAAGTGCAAAAGATGATGGCAGCTCCACCAAGACCAAGAAGGTGCCCGCCATGAGGACGGCATCGGTGGTACCTTCACCATCGCAACTTTGACCCTAAATAGGAAGGCGCCATTGTTGTTTTCGCTGGCGAATGTCGACGTGTTTGCATGGCAACCGCCCCGACATCCCCGTGTTCCTAGGAAAGTGATTGAGCATCACCTAGCCGTCTCGTCCTCATGCGCGCCCGCCAAGAAAAAGTCGAAGGTGCAAAGGAGCGCCAAGAATTCATAGCGTAAGAGATCAAGAAGTTCAAGCAGCAGGTCTTGTCAGAGAGTACCCATCCAACGGTTAATAATCTGGTAGTTGTAACGAAGGCAAATGGGAAGTGGAGACTCAGACGATTTTTACGATGTTAATAAAGCTTGTCCTAAAGACCCATTTCCTGCCACGATCGACCAGATTGTTGACTCCATGGCTGGATGTGATTTGCTTTCATTTCTTGATGCATACTCCGGATATCATCGATCTTCATGGCGAAGAGGATGAAGAGAAACCGTGATTTATTACCCCATGTGGCACATAACGCTTTATATGGATGCCTTTTGGGCTGAAGAATGCTGGTTCAACGCTTGCAAGAGTAGTCCATGACGCTTTGAGCCGCAAATGCACGTAAATGTAGAAGCTTACATGGATGACATAGTGGTCAAGAGCAAGGACAAAGCAACTCGTTCAAGATTTGATGAGACCTTGTAAATCAAGGCGAAGATTAACCTCAAGCTCAACCCCGAGAAGTGCGTGTTTGGAGTCCCTTCCGCAAGCTTCGGTTCTTTTGTGTCTCAATGGGAATTGAAGCCAACCCCGACAAGATCAAGGCCATTGAGCAGATTGAAGCACCAAAGCGCCAAGGATGTAAGAAGGCTTGCCAGCTATGCGGCTGCTCTCAAAGAGGTTTATCTCTAGGTCAGCTGAACGCGCTTTGCCATTTTCAAGATTTTGAAAAAGGCAGGTCCAATGAAATGGACTCTGGCGGAGGTTGCGCCGCAGACTTAAAGAGGTACTGCCTCCACTCATACTTGTCGCACCTAAACCACAAGAGAAGTTGTTGCTGTATATAGCGCAACCAATCAAGTGGTTAGTGCGTTAGTAGCGGAAAGGGAGGCATATGATGAGCCGCTAACCGAGGCGTATGCATCCGCCACAAGGTGGGGCTTTACCGACAAGCTCTTGTCCCGACAAGGACGGGTCAGGCAGATTGCAGAAGATGCGTAAAAGGATGGTGCAGCGCCTACCTATTTTGTCGCCTCTTCTCGCAGGGGCTAGGTCAAGGTATTCCGTGTGCAGAAATTGCTTTTCGCCTCCTCATGGCCTCTAGAAAGCTGCGCCATTACTTCCAAGCGCATGAGATAACAAGTTGTCACCGCTTCGCTGAAGAGGATATTGCAATATCCGTAAGCAATGTGCAGGATTGTCGAGGGCATCGAACCGCCAAGCTTTGGCCTCAAGTTTGAAAGCACTTCAACTATCCAAAGCAGTAGCATCGCGAGTTCATAGCAGTGGACGCCGACGCAAGATGAAGAAATTCCGTAGACGAGCATCCCCGCCAAGGAAGCAAGTAAAGAGTGGTTGATGTACTTTGACGGTGCTTTCTTCGCAGAAGGCGCCGTGCCGGGCGTTGCTTATCGCACCCACCGGAGAGCACCTCAAGTACATAGTCCAAATGCACTTTCCCAAGGAGCAAGCAACAAATAATACCGCAGAGTATGAAGGTTTGCTTGCCGGTCTCAGAATTGCGGTAGACCTTGGGATCAAGAAGCTCATTGTCAGGGGTGACTCGCAGCTTGTCGTCCGCCAAGTAAACAAAGATTATCAGAGCCCGTTGATGGAAGCCTACGTTGATGAAGTGAGAAAGCTAGAGGAGCACTTTGAAGGCCCGCAAATGGAACATGTTCCAAGAGCTCGTAATGATATTGCCGATGGCCCCGCCAAAGTGCGCCACACTCAAGTTACCCGTGGAACCAGGAATTTTGTGCTCAAGCTGACTCAACCAACCGTAACACCATCAACCGGATGTAACAAGAAGAGGAAGTTGGTTTCGGTGACTACTTTCCGCAGAGTTCCCTGCCGCCGCCAAGAAGGTCCCCAAAATCAACACAGATATCGCCGAGGAACAGTCCTGCCCGACAAGCCCAAGGGTTTGTTTCATGAAGCGTACGCCCGACAAGTTTTGCTCCGCAGCTTGTCGGGATCATCAAGCTCCGCTGAGCCGCAGGTTCTTGCCAGAAGCTGATGTTCCCACAAATGCAGATGTGCCTTTAGTCCTTGTTGTCGAGCCACAAGCTCCAACATGGGCACAGCAGATCGCCCATTTCCTTCTGCATGTGAGAACTTCCCAAGAGCAAGAAGAAGTAAAGAGTAGCCCGACAATGAAAGTATGTACCAGCTTGTCGACAACACACCTGCATGTAAGAAGACTCAACGGTGTGAAATTGAAGTGTATTCACCGAAGATGGATGAAGCTGCTGGCAGAGATACACGGAGGCATATGTGGTCACCACATTGCAAGAAGAGCACTTGCCTAAAAGTTTCCGGCAAGGTTTCTTCCGCCGACAACCCTCCGTGATGCAACCGCACAAGTAACCAAGTGTGAAGCATGTTAGTTCCATTCAAAACAGATACACCAGCCACCAAGCTCTCCGCACCATCCCTTTATCCTAGCCATTTTCGGTCTGGGTCGACATCCTCGCCCCTTTCCCGAAGCTGTCGGGGCTTTGAGTACTTGTACGCTGCAATCGACAAGTTTACAAAGTGGCGGAAGTGGAAGCAAAGTGAGGAAGGTGACAAGACAACAAGAAACAAGTTCTTCAGTCAATTGTTTGCCGCTTTGGGATTCCTAATGTGATCATCACCGACAATGGCACACAATTCACGAAGTTGCACCTTCATGCAGACGCCCAAGATCTTGGCGCCAAGGTCTGCTGCTTCTATTGCTCACCCAAAAGCAACGGTCAAGGAGAGGGCAAATGTCCGGTGTTCGAGGACTCAAGACCGAACTTTCACAGTCGCGCAAGTGCGGAAGAAATCGATTGAGGAGCTGCCGGTGGTTCTTTGGTCGATCAGACGACGCCAAATCGAGCCACCGCCGTACACCTTTCGCTTCTAATCTATGGAGCAGAGGCAGTTCTCCCCACGGAATCAGATAATGGGTCACCTCGAAAGTACCGCTATGATGAGTTGAGCAAGAGCAGCCGCGATAAGATGACGCGCTGCTTCCTCGAGGAGGATCGCCTTCAGCTGATATACGAGCTGCTCGTTGTTCAGAAGCTTTTGCCGCTACCACAGCCGCAGTTAGTGCCGAAGCTTCGAGGAAGGCGAATTTTGTTCTTCGCCGCTCAATCCGCCAAGAATTCCAACAAGTTGACGCCGGCGGGAAGGCCCTTATCGGGTGAAACGAAGTCACTAGGCCCGGCGCTGTCTCGCTTTGAGACCGAAGATGGCGCCCGTGAGCAACTCCTCGAATATAGAGCATCTTCAGTAAGTTTTACCTAGAGCGCGGTTGTTCGAACCTGCTCCGCAACCACCCTTTTGTACAAGTCTTGCCGATGTTGCATGTAATCCTTTGTACAAAGCCGGGCGCACTCCTGCATCAAGAAGCCTCATGTGTTGCACGAACTTGTCAATTTCATGCTTTCATCATTATTTTGCATGTGTTATTCGACATTTTGTGCAGCATCTACACCGTAAGTTTATAACGAGCCACAAGGCTCCATAACTTTATTTTCTTCTTCTTCTCAAAAGAAAGGAAGGTTCATCCACCCACAAGTTAGCCGGGGAAGGAGAAGATAATGGTGGGCCACCAGTGTCGCCGAGGAAGTATCGCCTTGCCGAAGCAAACGACGTAAAAGCTAAGTTGCTAAGTTTAGCAATCAGTTTTAAAATTTTAAGTTATCTTCCTCGAACGATAGTACTTTGTATGGAAAACCCAGCGCGGAGGAACTAACTCGTGGCTAGTTTGCGCCTTACTTTGTTTCGAGTCCGCCAACAACTTAAGTGTGCTGCAACTAGTTGCATAAGGTTGCTTGTCGGAAGCGGCACCGCCAAAGCAGTCGCCGACGCTCGCACTCACGTCATGCAAAGGTGCCCGCACCGACAAGTTCCCTAAAAGCGAGGGCACAAACATACAAGGAAGGAATCAAGTAAAGGAAATAACATTGCAATCGCTTCCTAAGATAGAGTATATTATAAAAATAACTTGTCGCAGATCTAATAAATTGTTTCTCCTAAACATGATCAGCAGCGACAAGGGAAAGATAAACTTGGCGGCCTAGTCCACGCGTCGCCATCGACCCTCTTGACTACCACCCCGCCCACAATGGTGCGATAAGGGCCTTGAGCGCCTAACGCCAGAGTTGGAGGCAGGGACTTGAGGACGCTACGGCCGACGCTCGATTGCGGAAGGCCACCTTCATCAGACCTTCCGAGAGCCCCGACGAGATTTGGCGCGACTCACGGCTAGCTGCTTTGGGATCTCCTCCGCAGCCGCCGGAGACCCGCCACCACGCCTTGAAGAACAGGCTGAGCTTGGCGCTGGGTTGAAGGCGCCGCGTGGAGTACCCGAGATCCACCATCCCCAGCTCCATCACCATTGTTGATGGCGGCGGCAGATCTACAAGACTCTCCGTCCAAAGGCATCACGTTATCTCGAAGGTATCCTGGCGGTCACAAAGATTCGCCAGCAGCTCTTTGTTGGCCTTGATCTTCCAACAAACCCACTTCCCGCCTCCTTGGCGCCGCCCAACGCCTCATAAGGTGGCCAGCTTCAGCTCAAGATCCGCCTTTGAGTCCTTGGCGCGCCGAGCTTTTGATCTTCTCACAAACGACCTCGCAACTCGCCAAGAGTATAGGCGTTCCTCCGCAAGGCCAGCCCGGTGACCTCCTCGCGTCGCTCGAGGGTGGCCTCCACTGTGCCACCTGCCTCCAAATCCTTCTTGGTGGCCTCAAGCAGCCGCGGCGGCGCCCTTGCCTCCTTGAGTGCTCCGCCAATTGATTGCTGCTGCAAGATCTTCCTCATAGCTATCGAGGTTGATCTTCCACCGCGCCACTCACCTTCTGCGCAGAGAGTTTCTCGCCGCAAGCCTTGCTGCTCCTTCGACCTCGGCCTTCTCCGTGATGAAGGCCGTGGCGCCTCAGAAGTTGCTCCCTGCCTGCCACGCCCCGAGAGTTTTTTTGTTGGCGCCGAGCTCTTTCTCCATGTCAGCCCCGCCTCGCGACAAGTGCTTCCCGCGACCAAGCTTAGCTTGTTGGGCTGTAGAGCGACAACAGCTTCTTCAAGAGCTGCCCTCCTCGACTCGCCATCGCTGCTCCTTGGCATGTCAACCAAAGGACAGCCCAATGAGGCGAGCAGCCTCGTCAAGGTCTTCCTCGACCGGGCGCCTCGAGCTCGACGCCCATGGAAGCTTGATGAAGACACCGCCGCCTTCGATAGGCGCCGGGCTGGGGCTCTCGAGCTTGGTGCCGTGATCGGTGGCGGAGGGATCGGCGGTCGGCGAGGCCTGGCGCCTCGCGGCCTCGTGGTCGCCAAGACGACGCTGCATTCTCCCCAGCCTCCGCACCAAGAGCCTTTGGCGGATTTCGCCGCGGACCCATCGCGCCGCCTCCTCCTCCATGTTGGCGGCGTTGCCATTATTGCCGCGAAGGCCCTCCTCGCTGCAACCTCGCCCATCGGCTCTCCGCGGATGGATCTCGACGATCGTAAAAAGAAAGAACAACAAGCAAGTGTTCAAAAGAAGAATGTAAGAAAAGAACCCAAGGGAAATTTTTAAGTAAGGAGATTACCTGCGAATGGGATCTGTGGACTACGGTCTCCACTACCGCAGGGTCGTCGGCGCTGCCCCTTGTCGGAGAAACATCCCTTGTCGGAGAGGCCTCCCTTGCCGGAGAGCGCCTCGCCGGAGAATTCTCCTTGGCGGCGAGTCGAAGGCATGTAACTTCGAGTGACTTCCGGACCTCCCGATGAGGCTGCTCGCTCCTACACAAATCAACAAGTCGATATCCAGGAAAAGGAGCACCCATGCACACCTAACCGTAAGAAATAAACCAAATACTTATGCGGGGTGGCTGGGGCTGCTCGAGAAGGATTGCCGGATCCGCAAGGGAGTCTCAGACGCACTGTCGCCACGGGGATCGCTCGATGACAACCACCGAGTCTTGCTCTTCGACGCCCGAGCCAGCCATTCCCGAAAAGGAAAGAGTTCAATGAAGCAAGTCGATACAAGACAAAGCAGCAAATTGAAGGATTACAAGTAACAGCGACAAGATCTTACACTTCTTCTTCTTCCTCCTCGAGCTGAGAGCGGAGAAGTCGACCCGCCCGCCCCGGTGCGACGAGCTGGAAGAGTAGGCTCCTCTGACGCTTACGGTGCGGGAGCCGTGGTTCCCAAGACCCCGCCCAGCTTGTCTGTGGCGGGCGGGCGCCCGCGGCAACAGCTTGTCGCGTAGAGCAGGCTGCGGGCGAGACGGGTTGTTGGTCTGCCCGCCGCCCGCCACTTCTCCGCCTTATGGAGGTGCCCTGGGCCGCTGGCCTCCCGCGGCAAGCTACTTGAAGGCGGAGGGGAGGCGCCGCAGGCTCGCTCGCCCGGTCGGACTCAGCCTGCTCCTCCTCGCCGCAAAACTCCTCTCGATCGGCAAGGCTTGCCGCCGCTGCCTCTCGCCTCCACGGTGAACCCAAACACGCCAACGGGCGTAGCTGCTGCCGCCTCCAACCTTGTGGCAATGTGCACCATCTCTTGCTCGGTGGTGCCGCAGAGCCACCGCCGTCGGCGCGGATCGGCACTTCTTCCAAGTCGTCAAGAACCGCTGCACGATGTCGTCGGGCGGGTTTCTGTTGTTGGAACGATTCCATGGGAATCGCATTAACGGCATCATCGCCGGATGCGGTCAAGCCAAGAGTTGTTGCACAGGGATGACCCTCGCAACATGAACCACTGGGTGATCGGGCGCCTGCTTGAACAGCTCCCCGCAGCATGGCATCCAGCTCCAAGACAAAGAAGTTCCAGCTTGAGGCCCGGCGCAGCCTCATGATGTCCGCCGCTTTGAACTCCCAAGCAGGCCTCCTCCTCTCCCCGCAAGGGCGCAATGCGGCGGCGAAGGAAACTGCTGCCAACAGCGCCACGGTGAGCCCGGCATGCCTAAGGCGCAAGATCCGAAGTCACGGCAATCTTCAACTTGGCATCCTCCGCACCAAGTTGCTCCAATCGCTGCCGCCAAGACTATGGGAGTTTGGCGCAGGCGTGAAAGGCTGCAGGGTTCTCTCTATGATCCAACACCAATCGGCTCCACTCCTCCCACTTGCTACGGAGCTCTCCTTCCAGATATGCTTCCTTCTTGCCGATCCCGAGATCCAAGCAATCCCTCCCAAGTGGCTCTCTCTCTCAACGCTGGGCATGAAGTAGTGGCGAAAAGGGCTACATTTGGGTGGATTCCACAAAGTTCTCGCAGAGGTGTGCGAAACCGCCATGGTCGACAGCTGGGGGTGAAATCAAGGAGGCAGAGGCCGATGTGTTCATGATGTCGCAAAAAGAATTCGAAAAGGGGGGCAGAGCCCGCAGAGAAGAAAAGCACGAAGAAGGGGTACCAGACGGAAACCTTCTCGGATGTGGCGGGCGGAGATCACCTCAGACGCTGGTGCGCTGCCTGCCTGGCCGACCGTAAGAGGTAATACATCTCCGCAGCTCCTTTGCGCCGAGCAGGGGTCGGGTGGCCCGCCCTTCCGCAGCGCCGAGAGCCGCCGCGCCGACCGATTTCACGCTTTTCCCTTGTCGGCTGAGCCATGGAGGAGGTGGTGGAGGAGGCCGACGGCGCTGAGGGCGCGGTGGCGATGGGGAAGGGCGCCGCTTCTTCAGATCGAGAAGAAGGGGGAGCGGCGGTGGTTTTTGAGATGTGACAGAATGGCAGGGTGGGCGCTCTGCCCCTGTTCCCCCGCTTATAAGGGGAGAGGGGGCGGACGCCCGCTTCCAATTAAAGAAAGCCCCACGATCTCCCCCACAACGCCACGCTGCTGCAGGCTATTCTGTGGGAGACGGTGGGTCCGGAGCGAGTAACGACGCGATCTAGGCCGGCGCGTCTGCAGAATCGCTTTTGGGCCCGGCCCACAGAGCTCGGCCGCAGGTGGCCCAGCCCGGGGCTCTGCCGGTGTACTAGAGTAGGGGTACCCTAGTATCCCGAACTCGCACGGGCAGCAGTTGCTCGCTGCAGGGCTGGCCTATCGACCGCCACAGTCCTCCGCTGCTCCTTTGGAGCCATTCAAGAACAAAGTTTCAAGGCCCCGCAAGAGGAGCTTGCCGGAAGGCCACTCAAGGCATGAAGGAACAAGACCCCGGCAAGAGGAGCTTGCCGGGAAGGCTTGGTGAGCGACAAGCTCCCGAGAGCGATAACGATTCAACCGCTGCAAGGTGCTTGCCGCGGCAGTAACCTCTTCATCTCCGCCCAGCTCATCCATCAACGGTCGCCATGGGGCCATTCCAGCGCAGCTGTCAAGAAGCTGTGCAGCCAGCCGGGAGCAGCGAGCAGCGGCGCCGACAAGCTTACCATCGTGGCAAACGGTGGTGCACTTGACGGTCCCTGCAGATCTGCTTAGGCGATGTGGACGGCATTTATTGATCTTGTCCCTTGCCGTCGAGTTAGGTATAATGCATCAGACATCGCATGTCGGTGTACCAACTTCTGCTTTTTCCATTTGTACCTCATCTCTGCTGCCACTTGTGGTGACCCTTGAGCCTATAAAAGGAGGCCCATGTGCAACGAGAAAGGGTTCGGTTCATTCGACTCATTCGAGACCACACTCACTCAAAGCTAGGTTTTGTAGCTCTCATTGCTCCCTAGAAAAGCACAATACAATCAACCAAGCAGCAAGAGGAGTATTATCTCCGAGAGCTCCTGCTGGGTAAATCTGCTCGTGTGCATCGCTCGATCCTGCTTTTGTGCAATCTCCGCCCCCATCGAACCACAAGGGACTCGGGTCCGCCAGGTCCCATAGGTGTTCGTGGGCCACGGTCAGCTTCCCCGACACATAAGGCCGAGCCTTCCACCCTTTACCAAATATATAGATGCATTAATAATATAAGAGATATATTGTGATATCCCAACAAAAATCCTGTCCACCATGGAGCAATCTTCATCTTCACCTGCAACTAGCAACGCTATAAGAGGGGCTGAGCAAAGCGGTAACATAGCCAAACAACGGTTTGCATAGGAAAGGTGTCAAAGGTTAGAGGCTGACATGGCAATTTGGGATGGCTTGATAAACAGGTAATAGGTAGCGCAACATAGCGATAGAACGAAGCAACTAGCATAGCAATGATAGTAATGAGATCCAAGGTAGCGGTCATCTTGCCTGAAATCCCGCAAGGAAGAACAACGAGTCCATGAAGAAGATGAACGGATGAAGCCGAACCAAGCGTAGAAGAACGAATCCTCACGATCGCAACGAAACAGGAACTAACAAGAAGAAGCACACAACATAGTAAACACACCACATATGAACAAGGCATGATGCACAAACAAGCATGATGCATGACCATACTACATGAAGCTACTCATGGCAAGAGATGATGCAAACAAGAGCAACACATCAAAGCAAGTTTAAATGAGGCCGGAAACAACATATAACAATTCCGGTAAGTCCTCATATGCAAATTTCGAAATTGGTCCAGATCTGAATAAACCTTATGTTCAAGTTGTTAAACAGCAAGTTAAGATGCACCACGATGATCTACACGAAATTCTAGTCAAGTTACATATAAAGTTCATTAGATTCGGAGCTACGGCCTAGAAGATATGAGCAAAACAAGATAAGCATGGCATTGATATAAAATGCATACAAACATCACACAAACACCTCAAAACAATGATGCAACATGATAATATGAAACTACATGCAAAATCAAGCAAGTTTCATATAGAGCACACTCAACACGGAGCAACGGTTCAACACATACACACCATACAAGTTTAAAGGACAAGCTGTCCAAAACAGCAACTAGGCATCTTGCAAGCATCAAAACACTATACTACAGCATCTCAACGTGAAAACAAAAGGCATGGGCATGATGTACAGGTAAAGCATGACAAAACATGAACACTGAGCTATCTCCATAATTCACTAGAACATGCTCAAAAGGACATGGCAAGATTGCAAATAATAACAGTTTCAGACTTTGCAGAAATAACATTAGGTTGCAATGTTTAGGGCTATCAAACAACATGTTACAGGAACTTATCATGGCAAACAAAGGCATGGCATGAATCTACTCAAAGCATATAACAAAAGTACCTTAGTGACCATAAGCCAGAAGGGATCATAAAATACAGTTGCAAGCATGTGAATATAGCAAAAACATAAATGATTCAGATAAAGGTAAAACCGAGCATGGCATAAACAGATAACAAGTAGGCATGTTGGTGAGCTTGAACCACTCACCAAAGAGCAATACATGGCATGGCAAGGCAACCAACAGTAATAAGACATGTTTATTAAGCTAAGCATGGCAAGAGCAAGTTCATAGGGTGCATGGATCACTAACAACAACCTTGGCAAAATCGAATAACATGTAAACAATCTGCCAGGAAACATTTTATAGCAAAAGTAGAGCTCAATTGACTCAAGCTATGGCACTCCATAATTGAAAACAAGGGCATGGATGGATAGAGAATAACCATATGTTCAAAACATCCTTACTGAAGTATCTCAAAATAAGCATGGATCTCTCGGTAGCATCAAGTTTACATAGCATAAAAATATCGCTAGTAATAGGGCTGAAATCAGAACATCATGAAGCCTAGTTTGCATGCTTGTGCTAGTCACCACAGAGATCACAAAAATACATGGCATACACCCCTGTAAAGATGTCATGGCATAGTACAAAACACATGTAGGACTCAAGTTCATAGGGTGCACACATCAATCATGGCAAAAATGACAAAAGTGCATGTTATAACAGTTTCAGCAGATTAACATCACATAGCACTCTTCCAACAGCATTTCGGGCATCAAGCTGAGCTCAAATGGAAATGATGCAATGAGATGAAATGATGTACTCGTTGAGGCGAACAATTTGACATATTACACGCACGAAACGGAGCTACATGCACAGAGTTATGATGCGATGAACAGGGCAACATATGATGAAACCTCAGGGACTTAGAGAAAAACGAGGGGGAAAATCAACCTCCGTTTTGGATCTAGGGTTCGGGCGCAGAGCTCGAGGATCGTCGGAGAACGCTCGCTGGAGCTGCGGGAGGAGGAGGAGGAGGCCGGAGGGCGCGGGGAAGGGCGCGGCCGGGTCGGTCCCGCCGGATCCGGCGGGCGGCATGGCTGGCTACGGCGGCGCATGGCGCGGCTGGCGGCGCTGGGACGCCGGGCGCGGCCGGAGCAGCGGAGGGCGGCGGCGGACTTCCCGGGCGGAGGCGGGACGGGCGGCGGCGCGGCGGGCGGGCGCTGGCGGCGGAGGCGGCGATCAAGGGAGCGGGCGGCGGGCGGCGTGGTGCGGGCGGGCCCGCGATGGGCCGAAAGCGGGCCGGCGGCGGCGGGCGGTGGTCGGGCCACGGGCACGCCCGAGTGGCTGGGGTGGTGGCGGACGCGTCTGCCGCCGGGCGGATATGTCCGCCGCGCGAGGGGAGAGATCTAGTGTTTCGGGGATTTATCCGCGAATTTTGGGAGGGGACCGATGATAGGTAGAGGGAGCTAGAGAGTCCAAATGAGGAGCGGTTACCACACGATCGCGGATCGAACGACCGAGAGCTGCTCGCCAGAGATGGCTGCGGGGTCGAGGGCAGCACGGGAGATGGCCCCGACCGATCCGCCGGCGGCGGCGGGCCGGTGGCGCGCTACCGGGCGGCGGGTACGGGCGGCGGGCGCGGGTTGCGGGCGGCGAGGCGGCGGCGAAGGGAGTTCGGCGAGGCGGGCGCCGCGAAGCTTCGGCCGGAGGCGCCGAAGCGGGCGGCGCCGGGCGGGTCCGCTCGGGAGGTTTCGGGCGGCAGAGACTGGCAGAGGGCTTGCTGCGGCCTCGCGGGCTGCGGGCGGCGGGCGGCGGCGGTTGCCACGTGGCGGCGCGCCATCGGGCGGGCAGCGGAGCGGGACAAGCGGACACGCCCGGCGGCGGGTGGACGTGTCCGTCGGCGGGAGGAGGAAGAAGCTAGGGTTTCGGGGTGAATTGATCCGCGAATTTCGGGGGAGGCACATATTTATAGGTAGAGGGAGCTAGGAGAGTCCAAATGAGGAGCGGTTTTTGGCCACGCGGTCGTGATCGAACGACGAGAGCATGGAGGGGAGTTAGATGGGTTTTGGGCCACTTTAGAAGGGGTGTTGGGCTGCAAGGAGAAGGAGGCTTTTACGGTTACCCGGTTAACCGTTGGAGTGTCAAACGACCTCCAAATGGCACGAAACTTGACAGGCGGTCTACCGGTGCTATACCAAGGCCGCTTGACAAACCTCGTCCATTCCGAGACTGTTAAACACCCGCATACCTAAAAGAGGTAAAAAGGCGCCGAGAGACATAGGAGTGCCGGATTGCAAAACGGACAACGGGAAAATGCTCGATGCATTGGACTAACACGTATGCCAATGCGATGCACATGATGACATGATATAAAATGCGATGATGACATGGCAAATGCAACACGCAATCACATGACATGGCAACGACGGCTAATAATCATGGACACTGGCGATCGAATCCGGGCGTTACAACACTCCTCCACTAACAAGAGATCTCGCCCCAGATCTTAGGACCGAGATGTAGGGAAAAGGGATGAGGTGAAACAAGAAACGCAAGAGAGAAGAGGCAAAGAATCGAGAGCACTCGAGAAGAAGAGAGGAACGATGATAATGACGAGAATCGAAAGCTCACGGAATCAGATAGACTATGAAACAACCACTCGTTCTAACCGGAGTGGTTAGAATGAGAAAAGAAACGAATAAGGCTGAAAAGGATTTAGGCGGAATTCTGACTGAACATGGAGGAATAGAACACGAGCTAGAGAGGATGGAATGACACTTGATGAACTCTTTGGAGAATGACTTAAATCATGAATAACCACCGTAAGAATTTGGAAATGACTGATGAAAGAGAATGAATCACCGGGAAGAATTAGAAGAACCAATATGCTAGAGGGGATTTAGATGCAAAAGGACGAAGAGATCATGAGCTGAACAAAGAACGCTTGAACGAAGCACCGGGATAAATAGAGAACGATAAATGGAATGATGGCCTCCGGTGAAAAGAAATGGAAAAACAACTCCTGACATACTCCGGATGGGTAAGAAAGAATATCTGACAAACGGAATAATTCGAGAGGATAGCATGAAGCTAGAACCACGAATCTTCGGGAGAACGAGCAAGATTTAGAGGAAAAATTCTCTTCAATCTTCAAATGATGAGGAGAAACACCACCAAAATTAATGAGATACTCCGGAAGAACGAAATACAAAGAGGTTGAGCCGACGATGAGAATGATTAGAAATTGATCTTGGAAAAGATCTGACTTGTGAAATTCATACTTACATCAAACTTTGAAAAGGATTTGAGAATAACTCTGGGAAAACCAGAAGAGTTAGGTAAGATCCTGGAAAAAGACCTGTGGGTTAGGGCCCACTGAAAGAAACACCGTTGAAAAAGGATTGTTGAAGAGATAGATGATGCACCGGAACAATTGAAATATTTGAATGAGGTGACAACCTCGAATTAATTCAAACACCGACAAATCTCCTGAGATAACTTGAACACTCCGGAAGAATAACTGGCGAGAGGCGAACGAGCAAAGGGAAATATTTGAGCTGAGGGAAAAGAATAAGATCAACCCGAAAAACTTGAATTGAGTCCACCGGAGAAGAAAAAGAGATGATGAATGTCAAACGAAGCTAGAATTCACCGGTTGAAATGATTGACGAAAGACTGAAGAGGCTCCACACGAATGAAATTGATGCTCGAAAGAGATTCAGACTCCGGGAAGAAGAGGGTGGGAGGGCGGGAAAAACAAAGGCAACTTGGTAGGGGAAACCCGATGAATAACTTCAAGAGGAAACACCGGTTGAACGAATGCAAATGCTTCACACGAGTAGGATGGATACTCGATTAAGGACTCCGGTTCCGAGAAGAAGAAGGGAGGGCGGGTGGGAAAATAAGACAAATGAGGATTGAACTTGGCAAAGATGAAGATGGTCGAGTCGACTTGACGAGAAATGCACAGGATGAAAAGAGCTGAGGGCCAACGATCGGAAAACCAACTGAGTGATCCTAAAGAAAGTTTGAAAGGGAAGAGGAGTAATTCAAAACACCTACGTCAAGATTCCTTACCAGAGCGATTTAAGGGGCTGAGGAGTAAACAGAATTCTACTCCGATATAACTAGACTCAAAACAGTTTTCTTCTAGACCCAACAACGCCAAACTACACGATCAATCAAGGGGCTCCTATGGTCGGTCGAGGCTCGATACTAACTTGATCACGCCTAAGATGCGAACCCTATCCTAAAGGAACTCAAGGTCCCACTAAGGATAGAAGCGCATCTTGAAGACGCTTTTGCAAGGTGGATATCATTACATCAACATTACATAATAGGTAGGGATACATCCAATACATACAATGTCACCGTATACAACAATACAACATACAAGAACAACATCCCACTACGGATGAAACATAAATAGAAACTCAAACGACATCCACCCTGCTAGCCCAGGCTGCCGACACCGAACCTATCCCCGATCAAGAAGAAGCGTAAGAAGAACTCCAAAATAAGCAACATCGCCTCACGCCATGATCATCGCAAACCTGTACCTGCAACTGTTGGTGTAGTAATCTGTGAGCCACGAGGACTCAAAGCAATCCCATTACCATGGGTATCAAGACTAGCAAAGCTTAATGGGAAAGGAAGGGTAAGGTGGTGAGGTTGCAGCAGCTGCTAAGCATATATGGTGGATAACATACGCAAATGAGAGCGAGAAGAGAAACAAAGGAACGCCACAACTAGTAATGATCAAGAAGTGATCCTCAACTCCTACTTACGCCGACATAACCCGTAAACCGTATTCTCCTCTCGATCAACCCCAAAAGAGACACTCACGGTTACGCACACGGTTGGTGTATTTTAGAAGAGTTTGCTTCAAGTTTACTACAAGCGGATATTAACAAATTCCCATCTGCCACATAACCGCTGGCACGACTCGAAAGTTTATACCCTGCAGGGTGTCCCAACTTAGCCCATGATAAGCTCTCGCGATCAACGGGATATTCTCTCCCGGAAGACCCGATCGCCTCGTAATCCCGCTACAAGACATTTCGACAAAGAATAAAACAAGACCAGCAAAGCCGCCTGATGCGCCGACAATCCCGATAGGAGCTGCACATATCTCGCTCTCGGGCAACACCGATGAGACATCCCACGAGTAAAACCAGACCTCGAAGTTTCCGAGGGGCCCCGCAGTCTAGCTCGGTTCGGGCCAACACTTAGACAAGCATTGGCCCGGGGGCTAATAAAGATGACCCTTGGGTTAATTACTCCCAAGGAAAGGTAGGTGGTGGTGAGGCAAATGGTAAAACCAAGGTTGGGCCTTGCTGGAGGAGTCTTATTCAAAGTTAACTGTCAAGGGGGTCCCATAAATCACCACTTGTCACGCCTAATATGCACCCTATCCAAAGGAACTCGACGGTCCCACCAAGGATAGACCCGATATTGAACGCTTTTGCAAGGTGGATATCATTACATCAACATTACATAATAGATGGGGATACATACAAGATGCATAATGCCACATGAATACAACAATACATCATATAAGATCGACATCCGACTACGGATGAAACATAAATGTAAACTCAAACGACATCCACCTCGCTAGCCCAGTGCTGCCGACCGAACCTATCCTCGAACGAAGAAGAAGCGTAAGAAGAACTCCAAGGCAAGCAAACATCGCCTCACGCCATGAGCATCGCAAAACCTGTACCTGCAATCGTTGGTGTAGTAATCTGTGAGCCACGAGGACTCGGCCATCCCATTACCATGGGTAGCAAGACTAGCAAAGCTTAATGGGAAAGGAAGGGGTAAAGTGGTGAGGTTGCAGCAGCGGCTAAGCAAGATATGGTGGCTAACATACGCAAATGAGGGCGAGAAGAGAAACAAAGGAACGGTCGTCAACTAGTAATGATCAAGAAGTGATCCTGAACTCCTACTTACGCCAAACATAACCCGTAAACCGTGTTCTCCTCTCGATCACCCCTAAAAGAGACACTCACGGTTACGCACACGGTTGGTGTATTTTAGAAGAGTTTGCTTCAAGTTTACTACAACCGATATTAACAAATTCCCATCCGCCACATAACCGCTGGCACGGCTTTCGAAAGTTCAAACCCCGCAGGGTGTCCCAACTTAGCCCATGATAAGCTCGCGATCAATGAAGGATATTCTTCTCCCGGAAGACCCGATCAGTCTCGAATCCTGCCACAAGACATTTCGACAAGAATAAAACAAGACCAGCAAGGTCACCGACGCGCCGACAATCCCGATAGGAGCTGCACATATCTCGCTCTCGTGGCAACACCGGATGAGCAGACGACGGCAACCGACGATACCCTAAGTTGCCTAGGGCGGCACCGCAAGTGGTTCTGGTTTGACCAACACTTAGACAAGCATTGGCCCGGGGCTGAATAAAGATGACCCTTGGGTTAATTACTCCCAAGGGAAAGTAGGTGGTGGTGAGGCAAATGGTAAAACCAAGGTTGGGCCTTGCCGAGGAGTCTTATTCAAAGCGAACTGCCAAGGGGGTCCCATAAATCACCCGACCGTTAGGGACGCAAAATCCGGGAACATAATACCGATATGACGGAAACTAGGGCGGCAAGAGTGGAACAAAACACTGCATAAGGCCGAGCCTTCCACCCTTTACCAAGTATATAGATGCATTAATAATATAAGAGATATTGTGATATCCCAACAAGTAAACATGTTCCAACAAGGAACAACATCTCCATGTTCCAACAAGGAACAAACTTCATCTTCACCTGCAACTAACAACGCTATAAGAGGGGATGAGCAAAGCGGTAACATAGCCAAACAACGGTTTGCTAGGAAGGGTGCAAAAGGTTAGAGGCTGACATGGCAAGTTGGGAGGCTTGAGCAGCAAGTGACAGGTAGCACAGCATAGCGAAAGAACGAAGCAACTAGCATAGCAATGATAGTAATGAGATCCAGGATAGCGATCATCTTGCCTGAAATCCCGCAAGGAAGAAGAGCGAGTCCATGAAGAAGATGAACGGAAGAAGCCGAACCAAGCGTAGACGAACGAATCCTCACGATCGCAACGAAACATGAACTAACAAGAAGAAGCACACAACATAGGAAACACACCACACATGAACAAGGCATGATGCACAAACAAGCATGATGCATGACAAGACTACATGAAGCTACTCATGGCAAGATATGATGCATACAAGAGCAACACGTCAAAGCAAGTTTAAATGAGGCCGGGAACAACATATAACAATTCCGGTAACTCCTCATATGCAAATTTCGAAATTGGTCCAGATCTGAATAACTTTATGTTCAAGTTGTTAAACAGCAAGTTAATATGCACCACGATGATCTACACGAAATTCTAGTCAAGTTACATATAAAGTTCATTAGATTCGGAGCTACGACCTAGAAGATATGAGGAAAACAAGATAAACATGGCATTGATGCAAAATGCACCCAAACATCAAGCAAACACCTCAAAACAAGGATGCAACATGATAATATGAAACTACATGCAAAATCAAGCAAGTTTCATATAGATCACACTCAAAACGGAGCAACGGTTCAACACATACACTCTATACAAGTTATAGCAACAATCTTTCCAAAACAGCAGCTAGGCATATTGCAAGCATCAAAACAACAAGCTACAACATCTCAACATAATAACAAAAGGCATGTGCATGAAGTACAGGTAAAGCATGACAAAACATGAACACTGAGTTATCTCCAGAAATCACTAGAACATGCTCAAAAACACATGGCAAGATTGCAAATAATAACAGTTTGCACTTATCAGAAATCACAGACATGGCGTAAATAACATCAGTTAACATGTTTAGAGCTATTAAACAACATGTTACAGCAAGCTATCAAGTCAAACTAGAGCATGGCATGAATCTACTCAAAGCATATAACAGAAGTCCTTAGTGACCATAAGCCAAAAGGATCAGAAAATATGATTGCAAGCATGTGAATATAGCAAAACATAAACAGATTCAGACTTAGTGCAAAACTGAGCATGGCATAACAGATAACAAGTATGCATGTTGGTGAGCTTGAATCACTCACCACAGAGCAATACATGATAAACTAAGCATACATCCATCAAGAAGACATGGCATAGAAGCTATACATGGCAAGAATAACATTATAGCATACACGGATCAACTACAACAACCTTGGCAAAATTGAATAACATGTAAACAACCTGCCAGGAAACATTTTATAGCAAAAGTAGGGCTCGATTGACTCAAGCTATGGCACTCCATAATTGCAAACAAGGGTATGGAAGGATGTAGAATAACCATATGTTCAAAACATCCTTACTGAAGTATCTCAAAATAAGCATGGATCTCTCGGTAGCATCAAGTTTACATGACATAAAAATATCAGCAGAACAGGGGCTGAAATCAGCAACATCATGAAGCCTAGTTTGCATGCTTGTGCTAGTCACCACAGAGATCACAAAAATACATGGCATACACCCCTGTAAAGATGTCATGGCATAGTACAAAACACATGTAGGACTCAAGTTCATAGGGTGCACACATCAATCATGGCAAAAATGACAAAAGTGCATGTTATAACAGTTTCAGCAGATTAACATCACATATCACTCTTCCAACAGCATTTCGGGCATCAAGCTGAGCTCAAATGGAAATGATGCAATGAGATGAAATGATGTACTCGTTGAGGCGAAAAATTTGACATACTACACGCACGAAACGGAGCTACATGCATAGAGTTATGATGCGATGAACAGGGCAACATATGATGAAACCTCAGGGACTTAGAGAAAAACGAGGGGGAAAATCAACCTCCGTTTTGGATCTAGGGTTCGGGCGCGGAGCTCGAGGATCGTAGGAGAACGCTCGCCGGAGCTGCGGGAGGAGGAGGAGGAGGCCGGAGGGTGCGGGGAAGGGCGCTGCCGGGTCGGTCCCGGCCGGATCCGGGCGGGCGGGCAAGGCTGCAAGGCAGGCGGCGGGCGGGGACGGCCGGGCGCTGGCCGGAGCAGCGGGAGGGCGGCGGCGACTTCCCGCGGCGGAGGCGGGACGGGCGGCGGCGATCGCGGGAGCGGGCGGCGGCGGCGCAGGGGGCGGGGGCCCCGTGACGGGCCGAAGCGGGCCGGGCGGCGCGCTGTGGCCGGGCCACGTGGCACGCCCGGGAGTGGCTGGGGCGCGGTGGCGGACGCGTCCGGCCGCCGGGCGGACATGTCCGGCTGCGCGGAGGGAGAGATCTAGTGTTTCGGGGGGATTTCATCCGCGAATTTCGGGGGAGGGGACTGATTTATAGGTAGAGGGAGCTAGGAGAGTCCAAATGAGGAGCGGTTTTCGCCCACACGATCGTGATCGAACGACCGAGAGCATGGAGGGGAGTTAGATGGGTTTTGGGCCACTTTGAAAGGGGTGTTGGGCTGCAAAGAGAAGGAGGCTTTACGGTTACCCGATTAACCGTTGGAGTACCAAACGACCTCCAAATGGCACGAAACTTGACAGTCGGTCTACCGGTGCTATACCAAGGCCGCTTGGCAAACCTCGGTCTATTCCGAGAAAGTTTAACACCCGCATACCTAAAAGAGGCAAAAGGGGCGCCGGAGACATAGGAGTGCCGGATTGCAAAACGGACAACGGGGAAAATGCTCGGATGCATGAGACGAACACGTATGCAAATGCGATGCACATGATGACATGATATGAAATGTAGATGATGACATGACAAAGTGCAACACTCAAGCAAATGACATGGCAACGACGGCGAATAACTGGCAGACACCTGGCGCATCGAATCCGGGGCGTCACAACACTCCTCCACTAACAAGAGATCTCGTCCCGAGATCTTAGGACCGAGACAGAAGGGAAAAAGGATGAGGTGAAGCAAGAACTCAAGAGAATAAGCAAAGAATCGAGAGCACTCGAGAAGAAGAGGGGAACGACAAAAATGACGAGAATCGAAAGATCACGGAATCAGATAGACTATGAAACCACTCGTTCTAACCGGAGTGGTTAGAATGAGTAAAGAAACGAATAAGACTGAAAAGATTTAGGCAGCACTCCGGCTGAAGATGGAAGAAAAAGAAAACGAACTAGAGAGGATGGAATGATACTTGATAAACTCTTGAAGAATGAATTAAAACATGAAGAACCACCGTGAAGAACTCCGGTAACAAAAAGGATGGTGAGATAGAATGAAGGAAGAAAGAATAAGATGAGCCTTGCGGTGACTTAGATCGAGGTTCCGACGAGATGGCCGAGGAAATTTGAACTCCGGAAAAGAAAAGATGGAAAGACTTGGAACTAGAATTTATTCGTCAAGAACAAACTCCGAAGGAAGAGATTAATCACTTTGATGAAATAAGAATAAGATTTATTGTATGCTTATCCTTCATCAAATTAAATTGATGACAAGCAATGGATTTTGCATACTACTTATTCTTCTTGAAAAAAATTGAGAAGTGACATATCGCAAACTTGAGAAGGTCTTCATGAACCACCGGTAGGATTGGAAAGAACGAATGAATTAAAATGATAATCAAAGAAAAAGAATCTTGAACGAACCACCGTGGAAAATGAAAATGAACATAGATAAGAGATCGGATCGCCGGAAGGAATTAGAAAAGCACGAAGATACTCAAGGGAATTTGGGGAAAAGAGATCGAAGAGATCGCGAACTGATTAACGAATGCTTGAATGCAGCACCGGAAGAATATTGAGACGAACGAAGGGGCACGGATATAGAATAATTGGAGAACGACTTTGAAAACTTGGAGCGAAGAAATCTTCTGAAAAGATGGCCTCTGGATGATTGAGACGGAAAGTAACTCCTGAAATACTCCGGATGGATGAAAAGAATTTGCATGACTCGAAACAATTAGATAGGATAACATCGAGCTAGCACCATGAATCTCCGGGGGAACGGACAAGATTTAAGAGGAACTCTTCGTCGATCTTCGAATGACGACGAGAAAACACCACCAAAATTGTTAAGGCACTCCGGGGGAACGAAAAAGCGAAGAGGTTGAGCCAACAATGAAATGATTTGAAATCGATCTTGGAAATGGCATCTGACTGATGAAATTCATACTTACGTCAAACTCCGAAAAGAATTAGAGAATAGCTCTGGAATAATTAGAAGAGTCAGGTAAGATCCTGGGAAAAGACCTGTGGGTTAGGGCCCACTGAAGAGATAACACTGTTGAAAAAGGATGTTGAATAGATAGATGATGCACCGGAACAATTGAAATATTTGGATGAGGTGACAACCTCGAATTAATTGGAACACAGACGAATCTCCTGAGATGTCTTCCGAACTCCGGAATATTGAATGGCGAGAGGCAAACGAGCAAGGAGAACACTCGATCCAAGGAAAAGAATATGATCACCCGAAAAAAACTTGAATTGAGTGCACCGGAAAAAAGAAAGGGATGAAGAATGACGAACAAGACGAGAATTCACCGGTTGAAATAATTGAGGGAAGACTGAAGTGGCTCCACACGAATGGAATTGATGGTCGGAAGAAACTCGAACTCCGGGAATAATAGGGTGGGAGGGCGGGAAAACAAAGACAACTTGGAAGGGGAACCGACGAATATCTTGAAGAGAAAACACCGGTTGAAATCATTGAGGAAAGAAAGCAAATACTTCGCATGAGTAGGATGGAAACTCAACTACGGACTCCGGTTCCGAGAAGAAGAAGGAGGGCGGTGGAAAAGAAAACAACTGAGAATTGAACTTGCAACAATGGAGAGGGTCGAGTCAACTTGACGAGAAATGCACCGGATGAAAAGAGCTGAGGAACAACGATCGAAAAAGCCAACTGCGTGATCCTAAAGAAAATTTGAAGGAAGAGAAATAATTCAAAACACCTACATCAAGATTTCTCACCAGAGCGCATTTAAGGGCTGAGGAGTAAAAAGAATTCCTACTCCGATATAACTAGACCAAAATAGTTTTCTTCTAGAGTCAACAACGGCCAAACTACACGATCAATCAAGGGGCTCTAAGGTCGGTCGAGGCTCGATACCAACTTGTCACGCCTAATATGCTAACCTATCCAAAGGAACTCGACGGTCCCACCAAGGATAGACCCGCATATTGGAACGCTTTTGCAAGGTGGATATCATTACATCAACATTACATAATAGATGGGGATACATACAAGACATACAATGCCACATGAATACAACAATACATCATACAAGATCGACATCGACTACGGATGAAACATAAACAGAAACTCAAACGACATCCACCCTGCTAGCCCAGGCTGCCGACCTGGAACCTATCCCCTGAACGAAGAAGAAGCAGAAGAAGAACTCCAAGGCAAGCAAACATCGCTCTCACGTCATGAGCATCGCAAAACCTGTACCTGCAACTGTTGGTGTAGTAATCTGTGAGCCACGAGGACTCGGCCATCCCATTACCATGGGTAGCAAGACTAGCAAAGCTTAATGGGAAAGGAAGGGGTAAAGTGGTGAGGTTGCAGCAGCGGCTAAGCAAGATATGGTGGCTAACATACGCAAATGAGGGCGAGAAGAGAAACAAAGGAACGGTCGTCAACTAGTAATGATCAAGAAGTGATCCTGAACTCCTACTTACGTCAAACATAACCCAGAAACCGTGTTCTCCTCTCGATCACCCCCGTTTTCGTTTTCGTTTTCGTAACAGATTTATTTCCGTAACAGATTTAGTTCCGTTCTTGTTTAGCTTATAACTTTTGATCTAGAAGTCCAATGATGCTGATTCTTTTTGCGTTAGATCACAATTTTCTTGTAGTTTCCAAAATATATAATTTGTCTATGTTTGGATTTATAAAATTGAGTTAGATCAGATTTGAATTAAAGCTTGTTTTGCTTATTCCGGGAGTTTAAAATAGATTTTTATTTGATTCTTTTTCTACTGATCACTAGTGATCATATTTACCAGTGGTAAAAACTTCAAAATTGTTTGAGTATTTTAGCTTATTGTTTCATGTAAAACAAATTCTGTTTTAGTTCTATTCAATTATAGCTACTTTTTTTCTATAGTTGTTTTAAATTATTTTATT